>VZUI01036171.1:0-23006 GCA_013401135.1 Cettia cetti | reverse complement strand
TTTGTAACTCCTCAACTAGATAGAAGGCAGAAGGGACGTCTGGAATTCCTGAAGATAAAAGAACAATTGAGCCTTGTGGAGTCTGAATCTTTGGAAGACAGATTTACAACATCCCCCCAGACTGCATGGAGTCCCATAAACTGTATATTTAAGGGGGGTCTTGAAACCAAAATGAATATTTGAATCATGCATAAGCTTATTTAAATATTTAAAACAAAGGATCTGAAGTGGGACGGTGCGCTGATCTTGTTGGTATCAGCACCTCGGCCAAAAAGCTTTCTTTGTCTCCTAATTGCCTATTTTATTTCATTCTTATTAAACTTACAACCTTTACATAAAAGTGAACCGTGTTTTTCACAGCAAGGAAAGGAAAAACGGCTCAAATCAACCTCAAAAAGAGTTATAAAAAGAAAAAAAAAACCATTCCAGCTCCCTCTCACCTCCTGCCTGAAGGCTTTTCGGAAGCCGCTGTGGCTGCTGGGGGCGAAGGCGCGGCCGGGGACGCAGCTGACCACGGCGGGCATCCCGCTGGCACAGGCGCTGCCGTTCCTCCCCGAGCCCGGCAGCGCATTCCCCAGCTGGCAGCTGGAAATGTGAGCCTCGTTCCCGCTGCACTGCATGGAGTAAGGCCAGTAGTGCTGCTTCCTTCTGCTGGCGAACATCCTGGAAGGGATGGAGGAGAAGGGGAAAAGTTTGGGGATCCGTTTAAAAAAAAAAAAAAATGGATTTCACTAATTTTTGGAGGGAAATGTCACTAAATTTTGGAGGAAAAATCGCTAAATTTTGGAGGAAAAATCGCTAAATTTTGGAGGGAAATTTCACTAATTTTTGGAGGGAAATTTCACTAATTTTTGGAGGGAAATTTCACTAAATTTGGGGAGGAAAAATGCCCTGGGATGAAGTGAGGACTGGACAGGATTATTTGGCGAACATCCTGGAAGGAATGGAGGAGAAGGGGAAAAGTTTGGGGATCCGTAAAAAAAAAAAAAAAATCCACTAATTTTTGGAGGGAAATTTCACTAAATTTTGGAGGAAAATTCACTAAATTTTGGAGGGAAATTCACTAAATTTTGGAGGAAAAATCGCTAAATTTTGGAGGAAAAATCGCTAAATTTTGGAGGTAAATTTCACTATATTTTGGAGGAAAAATCACTAAATTTAGGAGGAAAAATCGCTAAATTTTGGAGGGAAATTCACTAAATTTTGGAGGAAAAATCGCTCAATTTAGGAGGAAAAATCGCTAAATTTTGGAGGGAAATTTCACTAATTTTTGGAGGGAAATTTCACTAAATTTGGGGAGGAAAAACGCCCTGGGATGAAGTGAGGACTGGACAGGATTATTTGGCGAACACCCTGGAAGGGATGGAAGAGAAGGGGAAAAGTTTGGGGATCCGTTAAAAAAAAAAGGATTTCACTAAATTTTGGAGGGAAATTCACTAAATTTTGGAGGAAAATTCACAAAATTTTGGAGGAAAATTCACTAAATTTTGGAGGAAAATTCACTAAATTTTGGAGGAAAATTCACTAATTTTTGGCGGGAAATTTCTCTAAATTTTGGAGGAAATTTCACTAAATTTGGGGAGGAAAAATGCCCTGGGATGAAGTGAGGACTGGACAGGATTATTTGGCGAACATCCTGGAAGGAATGGAGGAGAAGGGGAAAAGTTTGGGGATCCGTTTAAATAAATAAATAAATAAATAAATAAATAAATAAATAAATAAATAAATAAATAAATAAATAAATAAATAAACAAATAAATAAATAAATAAATAAATAACTCAGGCATTTTCCCATTCCCTGTTCTCAAGAAGCAGACAGCAGAACTGCAATAAAAACTCCCATTTCAAAAAACAAACAAACCAACAAACCTTGAAAAAGTACAGGGTTGTGTGCTGTGATGCTTTTCTTTGATTAGAATATCTCAGGAAAAGAATGTTTTGCGCCACATCAGAGTGATCACATCATCCTGTTTGCCTTGTCCTGCTTGACCCCATGCTTTCCACAGCAGCTGCTGGTGGGTGTCCTCTGGCAGGCAGGCAGGATCACCTCCTGGCACCCCCAGTCCTGCAGGGAGTGTCTGTCCCCACACTCTGACAGATATGTTTGGGTTTTCATTCTTTGTGGTCAGACTGAAATGACTTGGAATGTCTCACACCAGAAGTCCTGGCCCCTCGCTGGCATTCCCAGGCACTGTGCACCCAGCAGGTGCCATCAGGGGCACCTCAGAAAATATTTACTGCCCAAAAAACTATTCACAGGGTTTTTCATCTGTCAGAGCTGATTGAGCTCTCCCTGGAAAAAGTGGATTTCCCCTCACATCAGTGATTAGGCACCCATGTCCCTGCAGAACAGGGAAAGGGCTCCCTTCAGCACCCAGAACTCCAGGATTTAGGAAGTAGCACTGCCAACCCTGATTTGGGGAAGACAACTTGAGTTTTAAGTTCATTTGAAGAAAATTAAACCCAAAGCAGACACTTTTGTCACATTGAAAACATGGATGAATCTTGTTTCCACTGTCTGCCACCATAAAATAGGATAAGACATCCAAGCATCAGCTAAAAACAACTGTGATTTAGAAAACTGTTCAAGGTTATGAATTTTAAGAACTGAAAAGGAGTAACGACAGTGAACACTTATAAAACATGATTACTCAGCATCAAATCCTCCCAGCTGTGCTTTTCACCAGCTCTGAAAGCAGCGTTCACTCTCCTTCCCAAAATTCAAGAGACAGTAAAGTTCTCTTTCTCAGGTTTAAGGGAAGTAGCACAGAAACACTCAGCTCTGCTCACAAGACAATGCCACATAGCCCAAGGAGTGGCTCAGGAAGCTCTCAGCCACTACAGGGGTGTTTTATTGCCATGGGGGGCTGTCACTGGCAGAGAGTCACTGCAGGGGCAGGGGGCTGATATTCATGCTCTCCACTCACCTTGCCACAGTGCCCAGTACTGTCCCTACCAGCCCTGGAATATGCAAGCTTATAACGTAACTCCAATTTTTAATTCTTGTTAGGTTTATAGGAACATATTGCCCAATTCAACTAGCTCCCAACAACACATGCTGTTAAAAAAAAAAAAAAAAAAAAAAAAAAAAAAAAAAAAAAAAGTAGGTATACAGAAATTTACCCAGATATACAACCTGTCTGTCACCATTCAGATGTAAGACTACTAAATAACAGTTGGCAAGTGGCATTCAGAAATTAGAAATTAATGTTGTGTTCGTCTTAAGAACATATTCAGGAATCATTTAAATTAAAAATGCAAATCTTAATCAACATGGTGGTATTGGAATAATGCTGTAACAACGGTAACTAAATATAACCATCAATTGAAGGAGTAAATATATTTTGTTTTGCATAACAATACATATTCATATGATTTAAATACTTAGTGCTATTTTCTGCCTTGGTTGTTGAGAGATTGTTTGCCTGTACCCACATCTTTGGAATAATGAAGGGATTATAGGCCTTGATGTTCCATATTTTCATCTGTAGACTGGGAAGTGGTAGGAAAAGGCAGTGATCCAAGCAGTTCCCATCACTCCATGTCAGAAAGAGAGGAAACAGGAATAAAAGGACAACACTCCAAGGCAGCTATGGCTGGGCAGAACCCACAGATGCCTGCTTAGGTTTCTCTCTTCATACTCATAAGTGTATCTTTTACAGGATTAAAGGTCTTTGGCCTGTGAGCTCCTCAGAGGTTTCTGATTAAATAAAACACCTCAGCTACTACCTAAATAACTACCCCTAAATAAATGCACCAGTTACTGCTAGCTAGTGGAAAATCTATTCCTGTCTGGATCACCAAAGGTACCGTTAGGGTTTTATCAGGTCATTTTCCCAAACTTAAGCAGATGCTGATGGAAATGCACAGGCTCAAAAACGATATAAATTAATGTCAGGCCAGATGTGGTATCATTTCTGTGGTTCTAGTGAATAACAGTGCACGTTAATTCTATACAGACCATCTGTTAAAGGATTTTAATTTTTTTCTTCATTAAGTAGACGGGAGAGGAAAGAAAGTTAATGCATTTTGTGCTTTTTTTCCTCCCCTTAGCTTCCATAACCTTAAATGCTGGGGAATTTACATACCCAGACGGGGGGTGTGACTGGTGTTTGCAAGTCTGATGCAAAATTCTCATGTTTCTTTCCCACACTGGCTATTTGAGACTGTCCTCTCCTTCCCTTACTTGCCAATAGTTTGTATCTTACCTTGAGAGAGATGGAAAGCAAAGGTCGTATCAGCAGTTAGTGTAAGTGCTAATAAATCTTTCAGAATTCATTGAGATTCACTGTTTTACACTACCTGACAATTCCCCCCCATCTCTGCAGGCAGAGCTACACACAGCTCCAGGGGAATACAGATGGGGGACAGAAAAGCTGGAAAAGCCAAGGTGTAACCAGCACACTTGCAGGGCTGTAATCAGTGGGGGGAGGTTGGGTTCGAGCTGATCTGCCCACACCTGCTAAGACTGTCTGTTTTAAATCCAAAACTACCTCTTTTCCTTCCAATTCACAAAGCCTTCAACAACATCAAGGCTGCCTCCTGACCCAGAGAGCCAGTGGGCTGATGGGCTGGTAATGAACACCTTGAGCAAAGATGACTGGCAATAGCAGTAAAAATAAATCGACCTGACCACTCAGACAGTTTCCTAACGAGGTTCTCGTTTCATCGGAAGCTTTGGCATCCTGCTGCAAATTGGTTTGTTTCGAGCAGTCGCCGTGTTTCCAGGTGCAAGGAGGACCTCCTTGTGAAGCCTGAGCACCTAAATCAGCCTCACTTCACCCAAAAGCCTGGAAAAAGAGCTTATCATCTCATGGTGGTGTGCTAATTACCCTCGTCACCGACTCTATTGCTTGGCTAAATGGCCTTTTCTGTAGGAACATCATTAGAGCGAAATGTCTTTAAGGGATCAGTTTTGTTCTCTTGAGCTCATCCCACAGCGTACCCCAGGCTTCCCAACGCCTTCCATCTCCCAAGCTCACATCTGGCTTTTCTGCAAGCCATTAAAGCGTAGTTCCAGCAAGCTGGACCATCACTGCATGACATTGTGGGCAGGCAAAAGAGGAAAGTATAAAAACGAGGGAAAGTAACATCGAGTGCTCTCTCCGGTGGGTCACACATGTTCCTTCCATCAAGCAGCTCGGAGCTGCTCGTTATGGACTTTGGGCTTGTGTCACAAGGAGATAAAATTTCCATAAGAAATAAAAGCAGTGAGTAATGTCACTTTCCACATTATCTTGTGGCACCAGGAAATATGGAACTTTTTTTTTCCCCTTAGTTCTCATTTCTGAATGCCCTTGAGGAGTGTATTTCTGTGTTTGTGAATAAGGACTAGGGAATGTTTCACAAACAACCATGTGCAAGAGTTCCCTTTATGCTCAAAAAGGGATCTTTATGGAAATCAAATGGTCACAGAGGCACACAAATCTTATCACAGCATCGTTCATTTGCCAAGTTTTCCTTTCTGTCTATGAATACAGATGATTGGGGATTCATTAAATAAAAGTACCGTGCACACTCCATTTGGTCTTCTGCTTTTAACAAGCTGCATAAGTGACAAGCTTTCACAATAAAAAAACTTGTAATTAAAGGGAAAGCGCTAATACATTATTAAAATAATAAAAAAAGCTAATTACACGTTAATCAGAAGTGGACAAGTATCTGTGGGAATCCCCATTCAATCCAGCCCAAAAATGAGAACTAACACATCCCAGAAAGTATGGGTTTATTAGCTACCTCATGAAAGCTTTCTTAGAAATTACTAATTCCCTGTAATTATTGTAATTGAACCAATTTTTCAAAGCATTCAGCACCCACCCAGTGATAATGGAAGGCAGCAGGTGTGCCTCAAATCATACCTAAAAATTGAGACTAGGGGCCTAAATCAAACCTCGAGTTAATATGAAAACTCCCTTTGACTTCACGAAGCAGTGGCAGAGCCCAGAAGTCAATACTGAGTGAAAAATTTGGGCAAGGCTGTGGCAGCTACTGCATTTTAGAGCTTTTCTGAGGTGAGAAAATGGTTCCCTACCTCAGCTTCCCTGCAGCAAATCCTGAGGCTTTGGGGAGGATATTGAATGTCTAAGATAGAATTTTCAAATGTCTTCAAAGGAAACACCATTAAGTTTTAGTTTTACTTAGGTCCAGCCCTCCTGAAAGTTGTCAGCTCCGTGGTTCTTTGGTGATCAGGGTGATGCTGCTGCTTTGAATGAAAAGATCAGCTGTGGACATGTTGGCCTGTTTTCCTAGAGCTGTTAGATCCAATTTCACCTTGACAATGAATTTCATCACGTGGCTGAGGAGCTACTGCTATTTACATTAGTTAATAGTTAGTAGATAGGTAGCAAAACTAAAAATAATTCCTAGCATTGGATAATTCCTGAAGCAGGATACATGCTGCAGCCAAAGCTGTAATTCTTATGCCTTATATTTTAAGAAACATTTTCTTTCTCTTCAGCATTTGGTTTTCCTATTCAAATGTGCCATGTGTTCTATAGTCGAGAAATCAGTCATTTATAAAACGTGTATATTTGCATGCAAAAATATTCAAAGTAATTAAAAGAAACTCAGGGATTTTTGTTACAAAATGCTGGCAAGCACACATAAATTGTTCTTCAAATTCTGGTGGTAATGCCACAGAGGTACTAGTACCCAAAATAATGATAGAAATTAGCTCTTTATTTTTAAAAATAACTACAGCAAGACAGAAATTCCTCTTGTTTCTAGAATGGTGTCCTTCAAAGGGAAGCCTCTGAGAGCCATTTGGGTTGTTACAGATCTCAGCTATCAGCCAAGAGAAACTAGGAGGGCTCTCATTTCCTTTACAAATGGTTAGGACTCAGTTATGAAATGTATTAAAGAGAACCATTCCTCAGGTGAATAAAGGATTTCAACAAGCCTGTCCTGCTGGAAGAACACTCAATAACCAGAATTATCTTTAATATTATCACCCACAATGGGATAGAGCTGCATTTCTAAAATGTCAGTCCATTGTGAAATGCCTAGATGGGTAATCACAGGTACTAATTATCTTTCATTCGGAACAATTTATGCTCTCCTTTGAACATTAGGCCTCTTCACTGGATTTCTTCAATCCACCTGGTGACTGGATCCCAATTATCCATGGAGCTACCCTTTCCACATTAGTCTGTGGGGACTGAAAGATGTAGATTCCATTAAGTTAATGGGAATGACATGGCAAAGCCTCATCATCCCATTTTGAAAATGCAGTCCCGCTGGTTAAGTGAAAACTAATTCTAAAAAGAGCAGAGTGACAACATAGGGATTTTCCAACAGGCAAAGTAGTTTAAAAGTCTCATAAATTCAAAGATTTGTTGGAAATGTTTGTTACTTGTTTTCTGGCTCCCTTTCTGCAGGACTGACATGGACCCAGCTACTTCTGTAAACTGTTGTTATGTAAATTGTTACAAGGAACACTTACAGAAAAAAAGCCACTCTCCTTGATGACCTCAGGGCAGAGAAAGAACCCCAAAAGACTTGGGGTAGCCCAGCAGGAGCCCAGGTAAGGGACAGAGAAGAGTACCCTAATCCCCTGAACCTGCCCCCTTTTTAGTGCACTCAGAGGAACCTCACCAAATGCCTCCTGCTGTCACACCTCTGAGACTGAGAAGAAACCGTCCCCCAGAAAAACCTCCCATCTCGACTTAAATTCTGAGGATTCCTCAGAAATCTTCAGCAACCTGTTGTGGTATTTAATTACAGAGAGTCGTAGCAAGTGGATTTCTTCTCTTTTTGTGTACAAAATTCTATACACAGCACCAATAAGGAGAGGAAGGAGTCACAAGACCTGCAGACACAATCTGCTCCCGCAGAGAGCATTGCCTGTCCCAGAGGCTTGGAGGAGGAACAGTTGGGAGCAGCACTTCTGGTCTACTCACACCAAGCTCATCCCCAATATTCCCAAGAATTCACCCTACCTCCCAGGGTAGCTGAGAGCAGGAAATGTGTCCCATATTTCTTGATCAGGTTTTCTGTGATCTGCTGAAGGGTCGGGCGCCGTCCCAGCAGCCTGATGTTACGGAAGAACTCGGGGGCGAGTGGCAGTGGGGAGCCAAGGAAATTTCTTCTTTCCACAGCAAGATTGTTTACTTTCCAGCGGCCAAACTCTCTGCAAAACAAAGCAGTTCTCATTCAGAAATGTGTCATTCAGACAAATGTCCTTCATTTGCAAACGACTCTGCTCTGCTGAGTAGCTGGGGGCGACTCGCTGGGAATTACAACGGGCCTTGACAGTGATACTCTGTCATGTGTTATAGACAGGACAAGCAACGAGGATTATTTATTAGAAGTGGAGACAGTAGTCCATAATAAAATAATTGTTGAGAAAGAAATAAATAAAAACTAAGCCACTTAGGCTGCTGCTGCTCCCGTTGGTTTTGTGTGGCCTCTGGTGTGGATACAGCTCTAAGACAACTCGATTTGGTAGAAACTGGAAGGAAAGCAATGATTTTCCTCAAATGTGGACCAGATGCAAAAAAGTATTTATGTTAGAACAAGGTAAATTTTAAAATCATAAAGAGAAAGAGTCCATATTCTTTGCCTTTTAATGCTAAATCACTTAGGTACAGAGCTGGATAAATTGGATAACTTGAAGAAACACTGTCATACCACAATTGACCTTGCTGTGGTAATTCAAATTTTCTATACTTTTGGCCTCCATTTTGAGAAAATGCACCAACAGAAAGCTTCCTAAAAAGTGATGATATTTCTAAATCACTAAAAGTCACTAAAAAGAAATCCCTAAAATGTGATGATAAGAGGGATATAAGTGAATTCAAAGACTTGCCCCCTTCCCCTCTCCAAAATAAATCAATGACAGCAGGGAAAACAAACAAACTAATCGCCCAGCAAAAAAAACCCACATATTTTTTTAATTTACTTGCCAATTAAGATACCAGATAGAGCTATTAGTGAGAAGGACTCATTGTCCTCAAATTTAGACAAGACAGGCAGCCTTGGCAGTGACTTGGCTTTTCCCAGATACAGCAGTAGCTGTTTTGGTTACAGACTCTGGGAATTAGGTGCAAGCGACCTGAGGACTCTGCTTTAGCTACCACTTTGTGGAGTCTTTTGTCCAGCCTCATCAATTAGGATTCCTCTTGGACAAGACTGTAGAAAAGCAGAGTTTAGCGAGCTTGCAAGACCCTACTGAAGGTCCCAGGTAAATAGAGAGAGACGCTCATGTGCAAAATTAACACAGAAGCAGAAATCAAAGATGCGGCAAAAGAAGAATATTTGAGGGGTGCCAGAAACGAAGGGTTGGTTTTTTTCTGAATGGCTGAATGACCAGAGCTGTGTAACACATACTCAACACTAGGGGGGTTTGAGTACTTTTAAGTCCACAGTTACGAGTTGAACCCAGATATAAATATATTTTTGCGTAGCCCTTCTGCTTTCCAGCATCGTCCTCTTTCTCTCCTAGATCGTGCCTTTCCTCTCAGACACATTCTTTCTGGTAGATGCCATTTTTTAATCAAAAACAAATCAGAAGAATGACTGAAGGGAGAGATTTCTGTAACTTAACTGAAATTTAAGGGCATGAGATCCCCATAGTTCTTAAAGACTCTACACATCAACAGTGTGCCTAAATTAGTGTTTTGGAATTGGTTTCTGATAGGGGATTTTTGTCAGATTTTGGAGTTTTCTCTCACAAGTTTCCCTTCCTTTTAGGAAACTATAAAATATATTATTTATACTGCATATGAGTAGAGAGAAATGAAAAAAAAAATTGCACACAAGTATTTTTTGCCTGTAAAGTGAAAAAAATTCTCATTGTGTATATTGATCACATTAATGCAGACACTAAAAGCAGTGAATTACCCTGCACTGTAAATGTAATTTTCAAGTGAAAAACAAACCACCAAAAAATAAATCAGTTACAAAAAAATCTTACTTCTGTTGTTGCTATTGTTGTTGTCTAAATTCTCTGCTTTCTGGTCATATTTTTTATTTGAATGCATCAGAAAATATTGGTTAACTGTAGTTCCTGAACAGACCAGCAAGACAGACTTGCTTTGACACCAAGAATATATTATAAGTTTTACGTTGTAAAATATTTATTTTATGCCTTGAGGGAACCTTTTGTTCTAAGCTCGTTATATGAGCTGAGGTTCAAACACAATATTAACAGAAAAAAACCAGTTCTTATAAAAGAGTTTGCTGCCACTCTTGATCTGATTTTCATTGTCAGGATTTAAGGACGGAGAAGACCACCCTAATCCCCTCAACCTGCCCCCTTTTTAGTGCACTCAGAGGAATCTCACCAAATGCCTCCTGCTGTCACACCTCTGGGACTGAGAAGAAATTGTCCCCCAGGAAAACATCTCATCTTGACTTAAATTGTGAGGATTTCTCAGAAATCTTCAGCAATCTGTTGTGGTATTTAACTACAGAGAGTGCATTCTATTTTCAGTTTGAACATTGCCAATTCCAGTTCCCAATTTTTAGAGCTCTTAATGCTCGCTGGGCAACTGAAAAATTCCTAAATATTAGATACACTCTGTGCAAGTAATTAAGCTCTTGCTTGAATCCCCTCTTAACCTTGGGCTGAGCCCGTTGCCTTCCTTGGTGTCTCTCTGTCAACAGTGGCCTCAGACATTATGTCTTACAGCCCTTCTCCACAAGCAGCAAATCCTTTCTTGGAAGAGTTTGACTGGAAACAATGGCCACATCCATAACAAATTCAGAAGAAATTCCAAGTTGAGGTCGCCCTGACATACTGCAAATCCTTTATTTACTGAATCCAGAGACTGCGTTATTCTGGCACTGAGAGAAACTTGCTTGGCTTAAACAAATTTGAGTTCTTTCCACAGTTTTTGCTACAGAAGGATTTTTTTTTTCCTGTATGTTTAGAGAGGAAGCAGGAAAGTGCTTTTGTAAAAATTTCGTCATTCTTTTTTGGTTCAGAACATATCAATGGAAACATTTATTAGTGCAGCAAGTAATCATCCTTTGAAATTCACTGCTGAGGAATCTGGGGGAGTAGAATATGGAAGATGGAAGCCTTTTTAAGAAGATGACTGATTTATAATTGTCCACACACATAGCTGAAGCTTTTAGAGATTTTAGAAAACAGCTTTTCCATTTTTCTGAGGTCTTTCTTAAAATAAGTATTTTGGAATATGGAGAGATGAAGACCTAGACTGTTTGGGAGAGACAAGAAGAAGGTTCATCTCTGAAGATAAAATAGGGATGCAGGACACTAAAACTGTCTGCCTCTCTGCAGGAGCAGGGATACTTGGATTTGGACAAGTGAGAAGTGATGACCAGCTTCCAGAGCTGAGGAATCATTTCAGGCTTCAGAAGGAACTGGGTTTATGAGAGTAAAGTGCAGGAGCAGGGCAAAACCTGGGATGAAGTTCAGGGTGAGGGGTTATGATGCATTATTTCTAGCATGTTGAGTGATGAGGTTTTCACAAATGCTTTCTGGGACATTAGTAGCTCCTAAAATTAGAGCTGATTTCCCTTTTCAGCAACGTCACTCTAAGTAAAATCATATCCTTATCTCCCTTTTTATATGACACATAAATATGTCTATCTATATACCTATCCACATAATTTGGTTAAAACCATCCATATGGTTTTAATCTTCATTTTACTTTGCAAATAGTGCTTTTCCCCTCTCTGACACTCCTTTCTTTACCTGTTTGTCTTGTAGTCCCTCCAACACAAACTCTCCAGCCCCAAACATTTTGGTTTGTGCCCAATGTGCATTATTCCCCTTTGGAAACCAAGCTCCTGCCCATTGCCAAAGGCAGACCAGCAGGTCTGGTGGAGTTAATAGTCTTACTCTGAGCAGAGAAAATGCTGCTTGCCAGAGTGACTGAGTTCCATTCATCAGGAGAACACCTCCCATGGCATTGAAGGGCATCCATGCTGGCAGCTGCTCAAGAAAACCTATTTTCCACTGAGAACAAACACTGGAGTGATGAGAAGTTTATAATTTCCTACTCTTCCCCTTCTTCTGCCCTGAAGAGGCAAGAGCAGCAGCTTCCATGGTGCTCTCAGGGAGTGAGTGGCAGTGGTACCCCCTGTGCTGCCCAGCTATTTCCAGCCTGAACAATATGTGATTCCCTGCACAGAGCTCTTTAGAGCTCCAGGCAAAGCCTCTTGTGGAGAAGTATGATGGCTCAGGGTTCCCAGGCTTGCACAAGGGAGAGGAAATCAGTCAGGCTGGCTCCTGGGATGAAGCCTGTAATGGAATCATGTTGTTATCACAAGTAGTGCCCGAGGCCATGGGCAGCATTCTCTCCATCTCCCCAGATATCAGAGCCATGGATTTGCATGTGCTGCCACAGATCTGATCCCTGGCTGCTTGGCTGCCGTGGCCTTGGGAGCCCTGGAGCCCAGCAGTGCTGATTCTGACTCAGTGGACCACAGCCAGAAGTTCTGCTGGGGATGCTAGCTTGAAGAATGACCAGGCAGAGAGTCTCAGTGTGGGATGAAACAAAACACAGTTTAAAATGCAGTTGTCATCTCAACACTATTTCTTTTATTAATGATATTGAAAGAGATGTTTAAGCTCAGGAAACTATTAGTGTTCTGACAGGAAAGACCTGTTAGTAAAGTAGCATACAAGTTTTGGACAAATTTTTACCTTCAAAGGAGCTTAAATTGCAAGTGGATCTGAAAGGAATCCTAGAGCAGATGCCAACAAGGGCTGTCAATGTCTCTTTTGAGTTTCAAGCCATAGCTTTCTTTTTCTTTCAAAATGTCTACATTAATTATATACTTGCTTCTATCACTGTATTCATTTCAAGACATTTTAAATCTTATGGTATGGGGAGCTATAGGGAAAGCTCTCTATAAAATATCTAGATAAAGGAAATTTCTAAAATGTCATTGTAGTCTTAAATGGTAGTGTGAGGAGATTTGAAATGGAAATACAATCTCTTCCATTGCAGTGACTGAATCAGTTTATAAAGAGATTTACTGTGAGTTTGATGGATCCTTCCTAGCTACCTAAGGTCAATCACACACAAAACAGAGCCCAGGCAAAATTAACAATGTTAGGCCTCATTTCTAGTAATTTATTGCCTTTTATAAACCAATATTATTACCGGTAAGTATAAATTATATTGAATAATATTGTGGCATAATGAGGAGAACACTCTTGGAAAATGAACTTCATATCATTTCTAATACAAAAGAACTTTATATAATATCTAATATAAAAGAACTCTTCTGTGTTCTTTTCTCCTGATGTCTTCTAAATGAGACACCCTCACTCTTGGATGGTGAGGACATGACTGCTTTGAATGGGCTGGAATGACACTGGGAGCCTGAATCCAGTGTTCTCTCCTGCAGCTGCAAGTTCTGCTGCTGGCAGAGCAGCTCATTGAGAGAATATATGGTGTTTTTCTCCTCCTGCCTTCCTTAAAAGCCTGAGTATTTCCCATGCCTGAGGCCATGGCTTGAATAAGGCCAAGATGAGATGAAAGTAGTTTCATTTTATACTAAGCTTCTACCTGCTAGCAGTTCCAAAACAGGAAGTACAGAAAATATTTGCTAGGAAAAACAAACTGACTTTTAAAGAGAGGATTCACCCAGATGTGGACAGATTTGGAATCAGGTAATATCCACGAGTGTGTTATTCACAGATTGTCAAGTGAAAAAATTCTCCTTACCAGCACAGGTCATACAACTTTCAATGCTTATTAAAAACAGTTAAACAATCTGCCACAACCTTTACTAAATGCTTGTTATGGTTCATTTTTCTATCCAAAGTTAAAAAGAAGGGAATTAGTTACATTGTGGCTGAGCAGCCTCCTGAGAATCTCTACCTTTGTATAGAAATGTGATAATAGAGAAAAACATTGCAATATGAGCAGAGTAAACAGAACAAATTCCCTTGAGGAAAAGAAGCAGGACTTGATAGTACACAACATATCTCATCTATGTCCCTTAACATTTTCAATTATCTACATGTGCTGATCAGAAAGAAAAATATTCAAGATATAACAAGCTCCTTTTAAACATATTTGCCCTCAATTAAATGGAAAGTATTTCTTCATAAACTTTATGCTTGTAATTGTCTGACATTTTGCCAAAGTCAAAACAGAAAGGTTTACTGAACATATGCATTTTTCTCCATATTTTTGCTTTTTACCTTACAGGGAATAAGCACTGTCAGTAGGATTTCTTTTTATCCTAATATCTTTTTTATCCCAGTATTTTTTTCCTGTCTATGCCTTTTTCACCTTATCAGCTTCCTAGCATTTGAAATTCTACTTCCAGAACTAGACTGATTCATCAGTATCAGCTTCCCTGTCTTCTTGCACAGTGCATATGAAATAGGTGGAAATGCATTAATGAATTTTAATAAAAAGTACATACATTATACCTAGAATGTACCCAGATATATTTCTTTTTTATGACTGCTGATAGCTGGATTACTGCGTCAGCTCCTGTGACATCAATGACTTCAAACCTCTCACCTGTCATGAACATCAAAGGGGCACAAGAGGAAGGAATGTGGCTTTCCTTTTGTGCATGTCTGATTGATATTTAGCCTCTATAACACATGTACTGAAAAATTCCCTCCTCTGATGAAATCCAAGAGGGAATTAATTCTGTATCTTGTCCTGTGGCATTCCTGTTTGCCTTTTACCATTAGGGCGTGATTAACTCCCCAACACCTTTGTGTACATTCATTCAGGAGCTCACCATCCACACATTGAGCTGGACCTATATCCATACAAGGTTTTTGCACAAAATCAGTAACTCCTAATGGCTAAATCTTATTTATCTCCTGCCTCAGAGGCAGCTCAGTCACCAAGCAGCACAGAATAAGGCAGAAATGCACCTTCCAGGAGCACCTTGCAAATGACAGAAGGGATAAGCAGCAAGTACAGTACTTCAGAACTGAAACGTGTTTGTATGAACCACCTAAGAGTGAGGAACTGGTGAATTGCCTTGTAAGACCTCACCAGTCTGCACAGGCTTGTAAGACAAGGATTAAATTCCAAGCAAATGATTCATTAACTTTGCATGTGACAGTAGTGTCAGGGAGCAGAGGAAAGGGAGAATTCCCAGTGAAACCTACCCTTGCCTCTACTGCATCTGAAATGGAAAAGGAGTGGGATGCTTGGGAGGTGTTTTGTACAGGCTGGGGAACCAGGAAATAGATTTTGCACCTCTTTTGTGTTCCTGGGGCTCATTTTTCAGATGTGCTCTGGCCTGTAGGTACCTGTCAGCGCATGCAAACATCTTAGAGGTGAATGCCAAGAGGATGGGGCCAGACCCTTCAGTAGTGCCCAGAGACAGGGAAAGGGGACATGGGCACAAACTGAAACACAGAAAGTTCCACCCAAAAATGAGGAAAAACTTCTTTTCTTTGAGGGTGGAAGGGCACTGGACAGGCTGCCCAGAGGGGCTGTGGGTTCTCCTTCCCTGGAGACATTCCAAACCTGCCTGGGTGTGATCCTGTGCAGCTGCTCTGCTGACCCTGCTTTAGCAGGGCTTGGACTGCAACATCTCCAGAGGCCACTTCCCACCCCAGCCTGTCTGGGACCCTGTGAAAATGATAATAACAACTTGGGTCTACAGCCTGCAGCTAAGATATTTTGTGTCATTTGACTTATTTGATTTATTTGGAGTCAAAAGTAGTCATCCATCCAAATAATTACAATAATCCATTCTCACTGTTTTACATATTTATTCTTCCTTGCAAAAAGTGGTGATTTCATGGTTTGTCATATGTCCTAGAGGGATTGGAAAATTGTCCCTTCTCCCCATGACAGTATCAAGAGTGTTTACAACACCTTGTACATGCAAACTCAAAGCATCCTTTTTTCCCAGTTCACATCTGCTCATAGGAATCATTTATTACCCAAACAGGTAACAGGTTTGATAAAATGGTGCATTGGTTTAGACTGGCAGAAGACAAATGAAATCCAAAAATACCCTCTGACTGGGAGGTTCCTGCTCTTTTTTTTTTTTTTTCATTTTATTTATGACTGTTACGAAAGGCAATGTTTCCTGAAATCCATTGTGAGGAAAAGATAGGGATTTATACTTTGTAAATGGGATAAAAAGCTGTTTTGCTTTCAGAGAAGACAGTATCTTACCTATAGCTAAACTAGTAGTTAACCTTTAAAATGGAGAAGACTGCCCTGAAAAAGAGTTCTTTGATACAATAAGGAGAAGAGTTATGGGAAGGAGAAGCAAAAAGGTCTGTTTACTTTTTTTTGCCTAACCTTAAGAGCCAATTGATATTACGTTCCTGTCCCTGTAGATAATTGTACAGGGAAAAAAACCTAATTATTCTGGATCCTAAGAAAATGAAACTCAAAAGTCTCTGGAACTTTCATTGGGGCTGTACTTTAGAGATTCGGCTACACCTTATACTGCTTCAAAATCAGCAGGAAAATCGTGTTCTTCTTCTGTCTCTTTTTGTCCTGACTAAAAAGAGAAAGAATTGAACCATGTTTCTTGTAGAGATAAGGAAGAAATTTTAATCTGGAAGTGTTCTAGTGCATAAATCAACACAAGAAAATACAGTTTATGAAGAATGAATCAGCATAAAGATCTGTTGGAGAAAATAGAGCAGAGGATTCATAGATTCATGTTGATGGATACTCCCAGATGAATCACAGGGGAAACACAAACTGCTAAAATTCTTCATCATTATGTGATAGAACTCATAGTCTCAAAGTCTTTGAAATGCCTTCTGCTACCATTTTTTGCAACTTCTGTTTCAGAACTACAAACTGATCTGTAGTGCTGGGCAATGGAGAGGCATACAGACAAACCCACACCGTGACAAATGATTTCAGATTTAAAAGGAGTGCTCTTACTCACCTTAGTTCTCATTTGAAAAATGAGGCACAGTCAGGCTAAGAATTCTGGCAGTGCTGTGAGCAGCCATGACCTCCTTCTACCCCACACTCAGAGCCAAAAAAAACACCTTTATGACCTGGATAGTGTGGCAGGGACTATGAGTTCTTAAAACCTTGGGAAGCTGTTGGCTTGCTTCTTTCTGGGATGTTACTGATGCTCAGGACTGTGCTTGGTGCCACAGAGACCAAATTGTTGCCTTCTATTCAAAACAAAAGCTGATGTTACTCCTGGACTGCCTAAAAGAGGGAAAAAAGTACCTAAATTTTTACCTTCAAACAAAATATATAATCTCAAATATATTCTCAAAGAAATACTGATCTAAAGCCTTATTTATGAAGCTGTATATAAAAATCCAGAATTGTTCCTTTTCCAGGAAGAATGTTGTATAAACTTCACCTTCTACAGGGTAGATTATTTGGCTCATTTTCTATTCAATTTATAAGTTTATCCTTCCAAAGTGGAGGCTTTTTGTCTCCAGTTTGATGCCAGCAGTGCTATTTACAGCACTGATGGATGACAGTTACTTAACCTGCACTTGAATTTATAAAGGCAGTTGTTTCTACCAACCCTCTGGGATGAGTCTGGCTTCACACAAGTGTAAATCTCACAAACACATGCATAAATGCTGTCTTGATATTGTGAAATATAATAACTGCACGATTGTTGTCTGTAGCGATTCAAATTGTTGAAAGGAGTAGAAGGTAAACCAAAATATTTCCTGAAAATGCTTTGGTGTTTTATTTGTTTGTTTATGGCTTGGCTCTAGGGGGAATGTGCAGCTGATCCTCTTTGCATCTAAATGTTCTCCTCCTATGCAAGTGTTGCTTCACTGGTAGCCGGAAATGCTCAGATCTCTATGTGCACACAAAAAAATTAAGTCAAGAATTCTTATTCAGCATATGAAAATACTTCTACCACAGCAAAGCATGCTTCTCTTTTATGAAAATTATTTGCATTAATTCCAAACTAAATTTGGGGTTTTAGTTTGTTACAGATGGTCCTGGGTGTTCTTCTTTTTTCCAGTGGGCTAAATTGCAGCTATCTCTAAAGAAGCAGAGGAATTGCTCTGGTGAGGTAAACAGAGAATCAGGGCAAGCAAATTCTCAGTATAATTCCAGATTATAAACACAGAGCTTCCTAATGCTCTTAACTAAATCAAAGCACTGGATAGGAGTTCAGTTATTAATTTCTGCCACAGAAACAGTGAAGTGTTAAATGTGTTCTGTGAAAGAATAAAGCCTATATTTATCTTACTTTATAGAATCACAGAATTTGTTTGGGTTGGAAGGGACCTTAAAGCCCATCCAGTGCTACCCCCTGCCATGGGCAGGGAAAACTTCCACTGTCCAATGTTGCTCCAAGTCCCATCCAGCCTGGCCTTGGACACTTCCAGGGATCCAGGGGCAGCCACAGCTTCTCTGGGCACCCTGTGCCAGGGCCCCCACCACCCTCACAGGGAAGGATTTCTTCATAATATCTGATTTAAATTTACTCTCAGGCAGTGGGAAGCCATTTCCCCTCATTCTGTCACTCCAGTTCCTGGTGAATTGTCCCTCTCCTGTTCCCTGCAGCCCCTGGAAGTTGCTGTGAGGTCTCCACACAGCCTTCCCTTCTCCAGGCTGGGCATTCCCAGCCCTCCCAGCCTGGCTCCAGAGGGGAGGTGCTCCAGTGCCCTCTGCAGCTTCATGGCCTCCTCTGGACTTGCTCCAACTTTCCATGTCCTTCTTATGTTGAGGACTTCAGGACACAGAGCTGCATGAGGGGCTCACAAGTGTGGAGTAGAGCAGGAGAATGCCCTTCCTTGCCTCGGTGGTGGCAGTGCTTTGGATGAGCCCTGGACTCCCCTGCTTTCCAGCTGGGAGCACTCAGCGCTGGCTCACAGGGAGTTTTTCCTCCCCCAGCAGCTCCAGGTCCTTCTTCCAGGGCTGCTCTCAGTCCCTTCTCTGGTTTATTTGGGATTGCCCTGACCCAGGGGCAGGACCTTGCACTTCACTCTGTGGAACCCATGAGGTTCAGACAGCTCCGGCCTGCCCAGGCCCTCTGGGCCATCTTTCAGTCCTTCCTGAATGGCAGGGGTGTGGAAATTTCAGAAGGTGGGGATACAAACTGGGAAACAAACCCTTCACATCCCTGGGATTCATACAAAACTGGGCAGGTCAGCTGGTAGTGTATCTTGTAATACATCCATTGGAGAATTACACATTTTGTGTGCAACTAGACCTATTCTGAAGATCAAACTACAATAAAAATTCTGAGAGAGGTACCTAACCCCTCTACAGAGTCCAAATATGAGTTTTTTAAAGAAGCTGTAAATCGGATGAAGCTCTACATATTTAGTATTGTAAAATATATGTATTGAAAATATATTACTACAAAACTTCTGTGCCTCAATTCATTTCATTATCACTCCTGTGTAAAAGAGGTCTTAGAGAGAAAAATAAAGGTGATCTTGGAAAAATGGGATATAAACACCAGAGGGAGATGAAATCGTATTAACAATGCCATGTAATTATCATCTCCACTATAGATTTTAGTTACAATACCACAAGTCCTGACACGGAGTGGGAGGGACGGAGACTTATGCACCCAGCAGAGCCTGGGGCAAGAACTGCAGACCAGGGACATATTTTACAGCCAAGAGGAGCAATACATGACATATCCTCCCAAATATTTACCTATGGGCAGGGTTATTCTGCCTTTCTCTTCCTTTTTTTTTTTTTCATGGAACATGAGTGTTAGCATATTTGGGAGCAGCAGTAAGAGAAGCAGACCAGTTGAAATAAAGAAGAGGCATAATAATTTAACTAAAATTAGCATAAAGATGATTACTTATCTTCTAGGTTTAATTTAGTTTGAGGTTGATTAGTCAATAATTTCAGATTATTAGCCATGTATAGCAACCATGCTTTGTCCTGGCTTCTGCTCTGCCTCAGGTTTAGGATAATGAGGGCCTACATGAACATTGCAGGTTTTTCCTAGGAAGCTTTCTTAGGAAGAGACAGAATGAAACGTGGCTCTACAGATCTAGAAAATAACCCAAGATTAACTGACTTCCCAATCCATATGCCCAACAGATGTGATGGTGTTTATCCTCCAATTTCTTTGTGTAAGGAACAATGTTGAGCATTTACCAGGGATTCAGTTCTGGCCAGAATAAAGTTAACATTTGCTCTTAATGTCTTGGCCAAGATGATTTTTGTTTGGTGGTAGCACTTGCCAGCTCTGCAATGCTGCCAGGAAAAAACACCAGTGTACCTCTGCAGGGTGTTGTTCTTACCCTGAATCTAGATTAAGTGTTAAATATAGCCCAGTATTTTATGGATAATAAGAACATGTTCCATTAAATGAAAGGCGTGGGAATAAATGAGGTCATATATATCATACTTATGGGCAATGGCAGTGCACAAGACAAATCTGCTGACAGAGGGTCCTATGAGCAGTTACAAAATCTTGCCCTTTGAACTGGCAGCTTGAATACATCTCAAGTCCAACAAAACAGGCATTTTTGCCATCTGATGCTTGGCAGTGACCAGTGTGAAGGGACCCCCAACTTCAGTTCCTGGGGGAAATATATATATACATATATATATATATATCAACATATTGCAGGAGCAAGCTAATCAGCATATTCATAAACACACTGAAAACAAGGTAGAAACACCAGGGTCTGCTCTTCCTGTCTCACTGTGTGTAAGCAGTGGGGAAAAGAGTCGGGATTGTTGAGAATTTCCTTTCACCAAGACAAATGCTCACTTTGTGTTGCTGGTACCTTGAGTTGTACAAGGCTGTCCTGCCTGAGTGAGAAACCCACAGCCACCAAGGAGAGACATTTGTGCTGGTTCTAGATGTGCTTCACACCATGTGTTGAACAACTTCCCACCCCCTGAACCTAGGACCAGGCAAAATCAGGTCAAAAAGCAGAAAATTAGTGACTGTCTGAACAGCACAGAAGCAGAAATCTCCCTGACATGAGACTCTTTGCTGTACTTTTCTTGTAAGAAGTAGTTCACACACAAACAAAGCCACAAACCCACAACCTCCCTGCCCCACCCCGTGCCATCTCTGTCAGGCAGGAAGAGGCAGAGGTAAATATTCCTATTATTTGAGGAATATCTTGATTTTCATATCTCAAATATCTCAAATTTGAGGAACATCTCCTCTTTTTGTCAGGAGCTCCAACAATGTGGCAGGAGCTTCAGACACACAGGATGGAACCATCCCCTCCACTTCTGCATTCGGCTCATCCTGAACCTCACACTTGTGCGTGGTTGGGCTTTGACTCCCCTTGCAGCAGGGTCACCTCAGGCCGGTGATAATTCTTCCTCTCCCACAAAGTTCGCTGGCATCCACGCCTGTGGATTTTTTTTTCTCCCCAAGGAAATTAAAGCACCAGGAAAATGCATGGATATCCTGCTCTGGACCTGGATAAGACCAAAAATGCCCTTGATATGAAGAATAAGGAAGCGGTCTTGAATCCAAAAATTCGGACTGTCATGAATCCCTGCACCCTTTCAAGAGAAACTTGACCCAGCAGCAGCTGCACAGATAAGAACAAAGGCTTTCTTCACCTCTTTAACCAAAACAAGCACAAGAAACTCTCTGCCAAATAGAGACTATTTAAATGCTAATTGGGGCAGCAGGTGATTTCATTTCCTCTCTGATTTTTCCTTGAAACAGAAATAAAGAATTGCAGCAATCCAAGCCTTTTCCTTTATGAAAATTGTTGATTTTGTTGTAACTTGTTCTATGTGGTATTGCTGCATCTTGTGATAACTAATGAAATTTCTGAAATTGAAGGAAATTACAGGAAAAAAAGATCCTCGACACCTTACATCCGTGTCACATTAAAATTAATTTACTCAACCAAAGAAAAGTTAAAAGTTGTTATAAATCAAATACTTTCCACTTGCACTGTAATTTTCAATTTATTTTCTGCTTAATAGTTTAGTACACCTTGGCTTATGGGAAAATAACATAAAAATATAAAATATTAACAATGCAAATTTCAGTTTTCTAGTGGAACGTTTGTAGCGTTCTGCATACCCAAATCACACTTCTACAACTCGCATAATGAGAGAAATCAAGTGTTTGTTACATCAAAGAATTGAAGACCTCACTGCAGTCTGCTACAATCTTCTCCTTTTCCACAGAAACCCTGAAGCCCCAGAAATCATCAGGAAACGGAAAACCTCTGTGCTGTGGGCCAGCTTGGAGTTGCTCATGACAGAATTTGATCTGTAAGTGTCCATCTACGGCCCCAATAAAGGATGCAGGTTTGTGTATCTCAGCACAGAAAGAGTGATCACAGTCATTTGGCTGAATGTAGCAGACCCAGCTTTGCAAAGGGTTTGCTGTTCCTGGTGCTTCATCAAATTAGAAAAGATCCTACAGAGATTATCCTCAGCCTGCTCTTTTTAAAAATTCTTAGTGTTGAGTAGAATGATAGAAAGTAAATTCATAAAATACCCTGACAATATTAAGCTGAGAGCCCTGGCAAGTATTTCAGAAGGTTTAGAGAAACCAGAGAAGCAGCTGAAAACTGAGAGTATGGCATGAGATAAAAGGTGAGGCACTATGCTAAAAAAAGGAGAAAATACCACAAAACGTGAAGGTCAGCCTTTTTTCCCAGGCAATTAGTAATCGGACAAGGGGAAATGGCCTCAGGTTGTGTCAGGGGAGGTCCAGGTTATTAGGAAAAGTGTTTTCACTAAAAGAAAGGCACTGGAACAGGCTGCCCAGGGCAGTGGTGGAGTCACCACCCCTGGAAGTGTTGAAAAAATGACTGGATGTAGTGCTAAGAGCTGTGGTTTACTGGGTGTGATGGGATTCAGTGAAAGGTTGGATTCAGTGCTCTTGGAGGTCTTTCCCATTATACAATTTAATGAAAAGAAATAATTAAGCAAGTAGAAACATGGTAAAATACAACACATTTCCAAATAGTCCACCTAATTATTTTTGGAAATCCACTGCAACCTCCAAAAAATTATAAAAAAAGAAGATTTTACATGAGACAACAAAATAGCCATGCCACTTTCCAGAGGGCTGCTAAGATCCCAATAATAGCCCCCCAAAGAAATAAAATAAAATAAAATAAAATAAAATAAAATAAAATAAAATAAAATAAAATAAAATAAAATAAAATAAAA
>VZUI01036169.1:0-30745 GCA_013401135.1 Cettia cetti | reverse complement strand
TTCCCTTTCCCTTTCCCTTTCCCTTTCCCTTTCCCTTTTCCCTTTCCCCTTTCCCCTTTCCCTTTTCCCTTTCCCCTTTCCCCTTTCCCTTTCCCCTTCCCCTTCCCCTTTCCCTTTCCCTTTCCCCCAGCCCGACCTGGCCTGGGTGATCCACCCCATGGCAGCAGCCTGGTTTGGCTCACACAGCTCTGACAGCAAAGTTCTGCCTCTTCAACAGCAAAATTTGGTCTCAGTGAGCTGCAGCCTCTGAATTTGTCTGTGCACGAGGGTTCTTGGGGCTTTTGCCTTGTTTGTGTCCAAAATCCACCGTGAAGAAAATATTTTTGTGCTCTGTAATCCCCCCTGGCACTGGCATTTGTCCCTGTTCTTCCAGCAAATATCCCATTCCCATCTTCATTTAATGCCTGTGGAAAAAACCTTCCATCTAAGGACTCCCTGGGATTAGAAATCTCTAAAATGGGAATGAAGTTTTCAAGCCTGTCTGCTTCATAAGGATTCAATCCTGCTCCCATTTGGGTCCCAAATTGCAGGATTAGAGGGGTTTAACACAGAGTCCTCCTGCAGGCAGTTGTTTCACGGGAATGCCTTCAGGAAAGAGCAGCAGAGTCCAAAAAAACAAAGCTCATCCTAGAGAAATAAACAGGCCTGATGCACATAAAGTTATTTTTTTCCTCCTTCCCCATGGGTTGTGGTGTTATGTGGGCACCACACTTTGAGAGAACTGTGGGCATCTGAGTCCAAGATGAACCACAGCAGCAGATCTGAGGGAGGTTTGGAGAACTTGACCTCCAAGAGCAGTCTGAGCTTTGGGTGGTCCACTCCAGGACAGGAATTTCAACCTGCCCAGTGAACCTGGAGCCCTTTGGTTCCCAAATTCTCATTTTTCTCACCTACCTTGTGAGGAAATCTGAAGCACAGCCCAGCTGCCCTCAAAGCTTTGGCTGACAGGTCTGAGGAAAGCAGAGGATGGGATGTGGAGCTGCAGGGAGCCCTGAGTGAGAAGGAAGAAGTGCCAGGGTCTGCTTGGTAGGGGGAGATATTTTTGTCCTCAGTGTTGAAAACCTCCCCTCAGCCAAAATGATCCCATAAAGCTTTTCTATTTAAAAATGAAAACATTTATTAATGAAAGCAGCAGCTCCTTTGCCACATTGCCTAAACCAATGGGAGAAAATGATAAAACTGGATTACAGAGCCAAATATCACACAACGAATCAAAAAGCAGGAGCTGGATGTCTGCAAATCATTTTGATCTATTTCAGACGAGATCCTGCACCTTTGCTGCTTCAGGTTATTTTTGAACCCTTCCCTGCTCATCTCTCCTTTTTCTCAGGACATCATTCAGGACCACCAGAGGCATTGGGAGTTTTTCTCCTTGAATGGAATCTCAAACAGGAGGTGCCTTGGGTTTTAATGCAAAAAGATTAAAAAAAAAAATTAAAAAAAATATAAATATATATATATATATATATAAACAAGCACCACAAGAGCCCAGAAGCTATTTGGTGACTCAAAGTATCAGATTCCAAGGATTTAAAAAAGAAAAGTCCAATCCCTCCCTTCACTAAGGTGGAGTGTGGAGCTGCTACAAATGCACTGAGGAATCCTTCTATGTGCTGCCATCAGGTGTTTGGTTCTCTGTGTCAGAAACCAGCTCCAAGGTTTTTTTTTCCTTGGGAATAACGAAGGCTGAGGAAGCAACATTCCTCTTTTAACCAAACCTGAGCATAATTCAACCCTTCAGGGATCCCCTCACTGCCACAGCTCCACAAAATGTGACACAGGAACATTTTTATCTGCCAGTCCGTGAAAGGATTTTAATGGTGAAGCCCCCTCAGGAATATTTTACAGAGCATAAATAAACCAGTGAGTTCTTCTTGCCTGTAGTGCCAGGAAAGCCTAAAGGAGGGAAACTTCCCAGTGCTTATGTGCTATTTTATTATTATCATATGACAGATTATTACAATAGGTATTTTTATATGTATTTATAATATTAGATGATAGTTCTGAAAGCAGGAAGAACTGAAAACATGGCTGAATAATTGTCATTTCTTAGGTGTTGACAGAAATAATCATCTTTCACCATTTTCTCTGCTCCTAAATGCTGTGGGAGCAATCCTTGAACTTTTTCCTCAAATGGTGGAATTCCCACTGGAGGGGCTGGGAGGCTTGAAAGGTTCAAGCCTCTGTTTTTACAAGGCAACAAATGGCAGGAGTTAGGAAAAAAAAAACAGAAAAAAAGAGGCAAAAGGAAAAAAAAAAAAAAAAAGAAGAAACCTTTTTTCAGCCTCTACTCTCTTTAAAGGCAGTTATATGGGATTTGCTTTCCTTCTTATCTCCCTGTTCCCCCTTTTCAAAGTTAGGGCTGAGTTCAGAGGGAGGAATTTGGGACTCGAGGGCATTGCTGACCACAGCCTGACCCAGTGGCATTCCCGGGAAAGGGGCTGGCAAAGCCTGGAATTGCTGTGAATTCACCCCAAATCTCCTCTCTGGCTGAGGGTCAGCACTTTGGGGGGTTTGCTGGGGGAAGGGAGGTGTCCCCAGGGAATCCAAACATCCAGAGGGGCCACCTGGAAACCTCAGCTCACGTTGGGCACTGGAAGGTTCATCTTAAAAGGAACTTAAGGAGGCAAAGCTTCATTTCCTGAGATTTCAGGAATTTTATTAAATTTCCCCCCCTCCTTTACTGCAGAGTTGGCAGAGCAGGAAAAGCAGCCTTAGCCTGAAAGGGCTTTTTAGAGGGGAACCCAAGGAATCATTGGGTTCCCCTCTAAAAGGAATCAATCCTCTAAAAGGAACCCAAGGAATCAATAAAGGGAAAGCCAAGGGGAGGGAATTTTTAAGCTCTTGCAGGCTCATGGATAATTATCAGAGATGTACAAATAAAATCACTTTCTCTTTACCTGTTGCAGAGGAATAATTTGAGTTTCCTATCTCAGAAACCCCATGGACCATCCATGGTCCCATGGAAGCGGCCAAGGAAATGGTTTGGGACAGCATTTGGTCACTGTCCAAAACCCTGGCTGCCAAATTAGTGTGTGAGCAATAGAAATGTCATTTGGAGAAACATTTAACCAGAAAATTACAAGTAACACCTTGAAGATCTGAGTTTTACTCTTGCATTCATCCCAGTAAAGATAGGTGAGGTTTTCTTTCCAATATATTTATTTCTTTGGGGTTTTTGGTTGCTTAAATGTGTGAGCAGAGAACAGGAAGAGGGCAATGGGAAAAGGAGAGAGGTTCTTCGAGGCCAAGCCCACAGCAGGGTGCCCTGTGATTGTTTTTTTGGCCAAATTGTGCAATCTTGAAGAGTAAAAGCAGCCAGGACTCCTCTCAGCCATAGAGGAGCATGTCCACCATGGATAAATGTTCTTCCACCCTCAGGAATCCCCAGCACAGGCCTGGAGGCACAACACCAGAAATGTGAACAAAAAATGCACAAGGGATGGGTTTGGCAGAACCTGGACCTGGGCTCTGGGTTAATCCGTGGCCTCTGCAAAGCCCTTTTCCCTCCCTGGTGCTGTCAACAAGGGAGAATGGCTTTGGAGGGTTATTTTGGCAATGCTCCCAATGCTTGCTGGGTGAGAACTGTAAAGGATTGGAAAAATTATTTATTTATTTATTTATTTTCCTTTTTTTCCCCCCATTTTTTCATATTTTTCTTTTATTCATTTTTTATCTTTTCCATTTTTTCATTTTTTCTTTTATTCATTTTTTCTTTTTTCCATTTTTTCATTTTTTCTTTTATTAATTTTTTTCCTGTTTTCTTTTTTTTTTCTTCTTGTAGTTTTTTATTTCTGCTTTATTTTATATCCTGCTCCTGTCACTGCATCATAGAGCTTTTCCCCCCATATCTGCTTTTAAGGATATCAGATTAATCCAAATTAAAAAAAATATATTGAAAGGCAATTTGAAAGATTTCCACTTCCTTTTTTTCTTAATTAACATTCTGAAAGCTGTGAGGACAGACTGCTACAGGAATCACTGCTGTTCCTAAGAGGAATGGGATGGATTCAGGCAGAGGCAAGCAGTACCCAGGGAATTTTTCCACTTCTTCCTTCCCACAGCAGTGAGTGGCCCTTTATCCTCACCCAGTTTGGGATTTTCCTCACCCTGATCCCACAGTAAACTCCAGGACCATCCATCCACCTGCAAACCGGGATCAGCCAGGTGCTGATGCTGTCACAGGTGCTTTGGCATCAGCTCCTGCTAAAAATGAGATTATTTTGAGGGTTTTTGGTTCCAGTGCCTGAGTTTAGATGTGTTTCTTGCAATTAACAATGCTGGGAGCCCCCCTCTCCCTGCACTTCCACACTCACTTCTAGCTGGAGAAAGGGGAAAGGGCTTTGGCATCAAGTTCTGATAAAAATGAGATTATTTTGAGGGTTCCAGTGCCTGAGTTTAGATGTGTTTCATGCAATCAGCAGTGCTGGAAGCCCCTCCTGGCTGGATCCTCACCTCTGGATCCCTCTCCCTGCACCTCATCCTCACTTCTAGCCGGAGGAAGGGGATCAGCATATGTGTGTCATTAGGCATTCCCCTGCTTAGGAAAGTAATAAGGTTTTTTTTTGAGCGTTGTGAAATGCTTTTCTCTAAGGCTGGGACATGAAGCTTTGATTATCCCTCGGTGCATTTCACTCCATCAAATACGAAACCCCCAGATTTCCTAGGATTTAACTGGCAGGCAGATTCAGAACACTTAACCAAACATTTTGTGTCATGAAAAAACACGCAGCCTAACGGGGAGAGGCGGGGCTGGAATCAGGTCCCGGGGATTTTCTTTCCATCCCTGCCACTGACTTGCCGCAGCTTTGGGGTGAATCCTCACTCCTTTTTTTCACCTCATCTTGCTGAGTCATAAAATGGATCTTACAAACGCGGGAGGAGTGATGTTCGTGGAATTCTCCCAGCGAACACAAAGAGATTTTACAGAGATTTATAAACCACTGTTTGCTCGGTGCTTTATTGCTGTTTATGCCCGTCCCCCTCTCTTCCCTGCTGCTATAAAAGTTGCACATCTCCAAAGGGATCAGATGGATCTGGGAGGATTTCTGGGATCCTCCGTGGTGCCAAAGCTGTTCCCGTTGCCATCAGCAGGGTGGGCAGCTGCAAGGACAATTCCAGAGAATTCCAGCAGCTCTCGGACTTTTGTCCCTTCCCGTTTTTCCAGGGCTGTGTTTTTTGTCTCTCCCCATTTTTTCCAGGGCTGCAGCTCTCCCCCTGCCTGGCCTCCGGGCTGGGGGAAGGTAAAAAAGTGATTTTTTTCCTGCCTCCCACCTCCAGCAGAATGATAACCCAGGAGCCCCTCGGAGCAGAGAGCTTGGCAGCGATTCCCTGCTTGTGCATTCAGGAATATCCACCGAGCTGTGAACTCACCAATCTGAATGAAAATCCAACTGGTCCCAAGCCCCAGGGTCACAGGAGACCTGCTCGTATGGAAATATTTGACTCAAATTGAAGCTTTTGCAGGAGTGTTTAGGACAGCAGCAGAAATAAATGCTGGATTTTAAACCTGTGAAGCTCTGGGGTGACTCTTTCAGTGTTTGCATCCTATCAGCTCTACAGTCTCTCTGCTTTTTGTTGTGGAAAAGAATCTTGATTTTAGCAAATGTTGATTTTTTTAAAATGCATTATGCAAGTTTTATTTTAAAATGCCTGTTTGCATTCTGATTTTTTTTTTTTTTAATATATCATTGATATTCTTAGAAGGTCACTGAGGAAAGGGAAGAGTTCTTGTTTGGGAGTTAAGGAAAGTGGTGGAAATCCATTCCAGCTGAAAGCTGGCAAGAGTTCTCAGCCTGCAAGCAAAATTGGTCATTTTCCCCTGCAGATTAAGGGAAAAAAAGAAGTCCATTTGGCTTTATTTATTGTAGAGGAATGCAGAGAAAAAGGACAGGGAGAAAGAGACAGAAGAAGCAAAATGTTTGCATGATTTATGGGAATTTTGCAACTTCCAACCAGCCCTGTGGGGTGACCTGTTGTCATGAAATGAAAAAAAAAAAACCCACAACAAATAAATCAGGGCACGATTCCCGAGGTTTATCCCAGCAGTACTGGGCAGCAACTTCCCCTGACTCTGGGTTGCAGTGAAAATCCCCCAGGGCAGGGCAGGAGCAGTTCCCAGCCCCAGGGAGTGCCATTAAAGCAAAACTGGGACACATTCCCGGGGGACTTTCACTCCCTCCGTGACCTGGGGCAGGAATGTCTGTGGAAGTCGATGGAGCTGCCCTGGATTGATGGAGCTGCCCTGGATTTTGGTCTATCCCATGACACAGTTCCTTAAAATGACTGCACATGATTCACAGGCTCTGCTCTCCCCTGGGATTCCGTGGTGCCAAAGGAGCTGGAGCTGCTTCAGCTCCTCGGAATAAGCACCAAGTTTTTTATTTGCTTTTGCTTTATGCTGCTGTTGAGGGGAAGGAATGGGTTTCTCCCAATCTGCATGGAGGCCACGAGGAAATGAGGATTTCAGGAGGTTCCTGGAGCTGGGCAGGCAGGGATGCCACGGGCAGGAAGGGGGATGCTGTCTGCACTCAGCCTGCCTCGGCTTTCCAGATATTTCTGGGGCTGATGGAATGAGTCTGGATGCACAGACACTGCTTGGAAATGGGCCTTCATCCTTCCAGCTGGCAGAGCTGCTGATGGGAACCGAGCTGGGACCTCAGGAGAGGCAGGGCTGCTGCCAGAAGTTCCTACAGAGGATTGCAAAAGTCCCTTTTCCCTTTTTTCCTTTCTCCTTTTCCCTTTCCCTTTTCCCCTTTTCTCTTTCCCCTTTCCCCTTTTCCCCTTCCCCTTTTCCCTTTCCCTTTTCCCTTTCCCCTTTTCCCTTTTCCCTTTCCCCTTTTCCCTTTCCCTTTTCCCTTTCCCCTTTCCCCTTTTCCCTTTTCCCTTTCCCTTTTCCCTTTTCCCTTTCCCCTTTTCCCTTTCCCTTTCCCCTTTTCCCTTTCCCTTTTCCCTTTCCCTTTCCCTTTCCCTTTCCCTTTCCCTTTCCCCTTTCCCCTTTCCCCTTTCCCCTTTCCCCTTTTCCCTTTCCCTTTTCCCTTTCCCCTTTTCCCTTCCTCTCTTCCCCCCAGATCATTGGAGCTCCAGTCTCTAACACATTTTTGCACACCACAACTGAATTCCCGAATTCCCATTCCTACCACTATTCCCAGTTTGTCCCAGAGCAGCCACAGATGGAGCAGCACTGGGAAAATCAACCCCAAGTTTGACAGGACTGTTCCTTTGACGTTGGAGATAAATCTGCTCCAGCCTCACTTTTGTTTTCCACCATCATTCCATAAAAAGGACTTTCTTGGCAGCCAGTCCTGTGGGAGCTGCACATTTCCAGCAGCCATGGGATTTCCAGGGAGGAGGAATTTCGCTGGAGGAATTTCGCAGTCACCAGGGAGAGTGTTTGCATCAGGGATGTTTTTTCCCCCCCAGCGATTGCACTTCATCAGAACAGAGCCCTGGGGACTCGGTGTCCAGTCAAAACAGCTCAGATTTCACATTGCCGTGGGTGGACACCCAAAACAGCCTTTCCAGCAAACTGGAAAAGTTGCTTTTCACTGGTAGAAGAGTCATTTCCTTGCCTGCTAGGAGGATCTGGAAAGATTCTCCCATGCTTTGGGGTCAGGGAGACAGAGATCCCAGATGCAGGGGGATGGAAGCCAAAGAGAAACTGAAGTGGTTTCTCCTCAGGCACGAGCCCTCACGGGAAGTTCTCTCCAATGCCTGTGTGGAGAAGCTTGGCTGGTCCCACATGGAACCCTGGGGGCCCTCTGACCTCCACACTGTCACTTTTCATGGATTTGTTGGGATTTTTGTGCCTGCCTGAGTCACTCAGCTCCAATTTATTTAATGGCCAATCGATTTAAGGCCTGGGAGCCTGGGATTTCTGGGAGGTGTGTGCAGCATCACAGCAGGATCCCCTCCCAGCTCAGTGACTTCCCTGTTTTATTTGTAATTCCTCTGCTAGAAAGCACACCCTTTATTTCTGCCCTCTTCCAGGCTTTCCATGGCATTTTGGAAACTGTAAAAAGGCACTTTTAAGAGAATTAAATAGCAACACACCTTTAAAGTCCATTGACATATTTTGGACTGTGAGAGCTTTCACAGAAAGACAGAATGGAAAAATAAGAGATATTTTGCTTTAAAAAAAAAAAAAAAAAGAAAAAAAAAGAAAAAGAAAAAAGAGAAACTATCCTTCCTAAATAGGGACAGTTGGCATCTGTGCCTCCTTCTTTGCTGCTAAAGCCTGTCCCAGTCTTTGCTGTCGGACCCATTTCATAGTAAAAATAGCACATGGAAAATTTTTTGTCCCAGAGGTTCTTGCCAGCTGAGTGTTGCTTTCAAGTGACTAATTTAGAGCAAGACTTGACTTGAGAGAGCCCTAAGTGATGGTGTCATTGCCTTCCTTGTCACATCCAGGTAAAACTCTTAGGAAGAGCTGTGACAAGTTCAGCCTAAAATGGTGAGGAAAACAGCCAAGGAAATTGGGAGTGACCACAAAATCATGGAATGGGTTGGGGTGGAAGCAGCCTTAAAGCTCACCTCATTCCCTGCCATGAGCAAGGGACACTTTCCACCACCCCAGGCTGCTCCAGGCCCCATCCAACCTGGCCCTGGACACTTCCAGGGATGTTTAATCATATTCAGGGACATGAAAATGAAGTTAAAAGCACACCCTCAGCGTGTTCATGCCTGGTAGTGCCTGAAAACTGAACTTGGCAAGGCTCAGCCCAAAATCCCAAAATCCTGAGGCACAAAATCTCCGAACCCTGGAGCTGCTGAACCTCAGGGGTGCTGCGTGGTTAATTGGCATGATTTAATTAGCAAGTCCTGCATCATATGATCCCTACCTTGAAGCTGCAGCTCCTGACTGTGATGGGAACCCCACTTTTATTTGATTTTATTTCCCAACCCCACCCCTCTTTTATGTTTGCAGAACAAAACTGACGCTGTAACGTCAGGTGAAAGAAGGAAAACATCCCAAAACTCGGCGTTTCTTTAAAAAAATCTCAGTCTGCCTCCTCTTTTTGAGGATTTAGGCAATAATTCAGCTGCACCGCAGCTTTGACAACAACATCCTTGCGAGTGAGTGGTGAGAAACACCCTGAGAGGACGCCCCTGTGGTGAATGTAAATAGGAGTAGCCCGGCATGCCTGCAGCTGAAATTCGGAGAGGGCAGAACGGACCGTGTGTGTTTCTCCGGCCTGTGCCCCGCAGCGAGTTCATCGTCCTGGAGCGCACACACCTCTCCTGCTGCTCCCGCTGGGGTGAGGAGCTGGGATCCAGCCGAGTTCCTGTCCTGGCTCCGGCTGGGCTCTGCCTGCGCCCTGCGCCTGAGCATCATCGGCTGCGGGGTGGAAAAAAGGGACAGGAATCAGCTGGAATGGCTCTGGAAAAGGGGACAGGAATCAGCTGGAGTGGCACTGGAAAAGGGACAGGAATCAGCTGGAATGGCACTGGAAAAGGGACAGGAATCAGCTGGAATGGCACTGGAAAAGGGACAGGAATCAGCTGGAATGGCACTGGAAAAGGGACAGGAATCAGCTGGAATGGCACTGGAAAAGGGGACAGGAATCAGCAGGAATGGCTCTGGAAAAGGGACAGGAATCAGCCGGGGTGGCCCCGGGCACAGCCCAGCAGCGATCCCCTCCGGCGTGGCCACGGCAGTTTGCTGCGGAGTTAAACATTGCCATTTTTAAAGCAATATCATCCTGCCGGCGCTGAGCCTGAGGGCGCATGTCCGGGTTACAGCGCTAATTAACCGCCGCTAATTAGAGAGCATCTCGCTGCGCTGTCCTCATCCCGGCTGCTGCTGCTGGAGGAGCCCCCGCCTCATCCGAGCATCCCTGCCGGGGTGAGCGGCCGCGGCTTCCTCCTCCTCCTCCTCCTGGAGCCGCGGTGCTTCAGGACAGCTCCTGGGATAACACCCAGCTATTGACTCAGCTGCTCACGCCTTTTTGCCCGGCAAATCCATCTCAGTTCGGGTTTTTCTCTGGCCAAGAGGAGCGGGAGCAGTTTGGAGCGGGGGGATGCACAGAGGGAGGAGCCTGGAGATGCCGCGTTCAGTGAAGGCTGTGGCCAGGCCCTGTGTCATCTAGCCCTGAATTTTTCAAAACGCGCTTTATTTGCTCATTTTGGCTCATTTCACCTCTCTTTCCCCTCCTGTTTCCAGCACCATTTTTAGGGAGCATTTCTTTAGGGCATTTAGGGCATTTCTTTTTCTGCCCGCTAAAGCCTGAGCTATTTATAACTGGAGAGCTCAGCATCAATCCCAGGTGTCCCGATTTTTGCCAAAACACACAAGTAGGTGTGATGTATGATTTATGAATCATCTAAGAGCCCCCAAGTCCCAGTGCACACAGACTTCCAAAGGTATCCCAGGCTGTGAATAGCCATGAGAGGGAATTATGAGAGCCAGGCTGATTTTCTCAGTGGGATTTTTTTTTCTCCAGTGTTTTCTGCTGTATGAGCAGCAGTTGTTTCCTTTCTGATCAACAGAGGACAGTATTCTTATATTCAGAGGCCACAACACTTCCTCATCACACAGCAGCAAGCTCCAGCACAAATGCAACACCATGAAAAGCTAACGAGAAATTAAGGCATTTATCTCACACTTCTCCCTTGGTAAAATCCACCCCAGGACAATTTGGATGACGGAAACTGGATGAAAGGGCGCCAAGCCTTGTAAAATCTGATTTATTCAACAAACTGTCGCAAGATTTGGAATTACCATAAAATCTCATCATTTCTCCAGTTAATAAAACACTCATCAGAGGGGACTGTTAGAATCCAGCCAGAGATCTGGCAGTGACCACTCATTTCATGGGACAGCACAGCAAGCCCAGTGCTTTGGATAAACAGCAAAATTCAAAGCAGTGTCCCAGCTATTCACAATTCCCTGTTAAGGAAAAGCCATCTCCAACCCTGGGGACTTCATTTCAGGAAATAATACGGTGTGGAGAACACTTATTGAACTGAATTCCTGGCAGTTTATGGTGAATTCCCAGCAGAAAGGCAGAGGATCCCTGTGCCCGTGGGATTTATGAATGCAGGAGGAAATTCCTGCCAGTGACAGGTTTTCTGTCCCCACGTGTGGGGTCAGAGCTGTGGGAGCCCCTATGCCACAGGTGGCAGAGGGACAGAGGAGCACAGGGTTAGGGTGGGATGAATCTCCGGGCAGAAAATCTGCAGACACTCTTCCAGGCTGAAGGCTCAAATAACAACAACAACAAAAAAAATTAAAAAAAAAACCAACCCGAGGAGTTAGGCTGAACCCAGGATGGGTGGGTGTAAATTCCTTTCCTCTAAGGCCCCGTAGGATTCCCTGTATCAAGTTTCGAATCTCCTGGATTGGAGCGGGAAGGGAGGAGCTCACAAACCCCGCTCTCTCCCTATTTATTTGCAGAGTCTTTTACCCCCACAAATTTCAGCTCTCCCAATTTATCCAGCTCGCCGAGCTCCTGCTGGGCTGGCTCAGCTGATAAACACCAGGAAAAATACCAGCCCTTGCACCAACAGTGGGAAACTCAGTTGAATTTGTGCTTTTAAGCTGAATTCAGCTGAAATCAGCCTTCTTATCTTTCGAGGTGTAAATATATTCATTTATTTGATAAGAACATATCCATGCCCATGTCGGAACTCCTGGAACTGTTCCTGCAGAGCGAAACTGAGCTCCAGCTTCTCTTCTGATGGTGATAGCAAAGACTTTTAGATAAGCTTGAGGATTTTGGGATGAATACCTGACCCAGCAGGGTGGCTCAGTCATCACAGCTTGGCGAGCGGGGAAGGATCCCATCCTCAGCTCGGCTCTGTGGGAACTCTTGGTAGAAAGAGATTTGGGCAGCACTTTCCAAGAAGGAATTAGATTTAGCTTATAAATTAGTTCCCAAGCTTGGGGCCAGGGTGATTAAGAGAGGAATCCACCCCAGGGAGGCCGCCCCGTGTCCGGATTGCTCGTGCAGCTCTCCGAGTTGCATCGTAGCCCTGAGTTTGACACAAAATACACTGCCTGAGCCCAGAGGAATTGAAGCTTAATGGTTTTACTTAAATTTCCTCTCTGCTGAAGAGGAAGAAAAAATAAAAAACCCAACAAAAAACCCCTCAGCCGTGTCCCTCCAGCAAGGTTCCTAATGCGTTCCTCAGGCTCCGCAGGCATTTATCTCGCAATTCCCCAGGAAAGCCTTCCTGTGCATCGTCTTCCAGGGTTCACTTCTTCCTTGAAAAGTTCAGCCCGGGAGCATCCCCGGAGCATTCCAGCATCCCGGTTTTGGATGAATACCTGCCCCAGGTCTCCCAGCGAGCCCCGCTGTCTCCGAAGGGCTGCTGATGAATGGTTCCTCGGAGCAGTGGCAATTTCATGGTTCGTTGGGCACAACCACTCTGCATTTTCACCCGCGGATAATCGAGCTATTACGGGACAATGAGGAACAGATTGCATCTGCCCCGGCACCCCCCGACAAAGGGCCGCGTATCTCTGGCATCTCCCACGCTGGGGATGCGGGGAGGGGATATTTGGGAGGGGGAAGAGCAGGACAGGTAATCCCAGGTGTCTGAGCATCGTTTTGTCCACCCCTTTATCTGCTGTTGCTGAAGGAAATCGCATCCCCGGCTTCAGCAGGGGCTGGAATGAGCCGGGATTTCAGCCCTGGTGTTTTCCGTTTATTTTATCTCACCTCTCACATTCCAGGACCGGTTCCTCCTCTCCTCCTCCTCCTTTATGATTTACAATGGCTGCAGGCTTCTGCGGCTGATAAAAAGCGCTTCAATACCTGAGCCCCGCCAGCTTTGTCTTCCCCAAACGCTTCCCTTTTCTCCCAGCCCAAACCAGAAGATAAGGATCCCACCCCACCGTGCGCAGGGAAACTGAGGCACGCTCCTGGAGCTTCAAATCACCCACAGCAGCAACCCGGGGGATGCTCACGGGCAGAGTGCTCCACATTTTTGGTTTCCCGTGGAGAATCTACAACCTCCACCTGACCATGGGCATGGAACCTCCACAGGAAATCAAGGGCCACAATCACAGCCTAAATTAAGCTCTGAAACATTAAGCAGCTGTGGTGAGGGATGGAAAATAATTTTTCTTCCGTATCAGGTGAAATCTTTGGTGAAATCTGCAATGGCCACAACATGAATTTTATGTGAGAAATATGAAGTCTTTGAGACTATAATTTTCAAAAGATCTATTTCAGGCAGCAAATATGCAGATTCCTTAGTTAGAAGGAGAGTTTGGATATCAGATTGCTTCCCAAAAAACCCATAAGTCTCTGTACATACTGTACTAAAAATCCTTCTACAGTTCCACAGTAGACAAATATATTACATTTTCCTAACTCCATCTTTTTTATGGCTTTGCTGCTCCTTTGCCCTTTATTTAGAGCTTCTGACACCAAAATGATTTTGTTATCCATGGTAAATAAAATAATGGCCATAATTAAAAACAAACAGGGCGAAGAAGGAGGTGCCAAGTCTGATGTGCCATCGAATCACTTAAGAGAGGTAAAATATTGCTGCACCTTATGGAACATTTAATCAGCCAAAGAATTTCATGCAGTTGTCTCCCTTCAACCTTCCCACTCCCTTCTTCTCCCTCCCCTCCCCAAGAAAGCCTTGAAGTGAAATATTTATGATTTTAATAAATTAGAGAACATGGCTAATTAGCTCCGTCATCAACACCCCCAAGGTTGTTAAATGAGGGAGAATGCTGGAGTTTAATTTTGCTCTGCCCAGTGAAACAGCAAAGCGTGAAGTTCACAGGATGATGCACACTCAGTGTCCTTTGGGATGCTCCTAGAGAAACTCCTCCCCAAACAGGGAATTTCAGGCACCATCCAGGGCTGGGAATGGGTGGATGAAGTGGGAACTTGGCTGTTGTAGATGGATAAATATTTAACACCTAAATGAGCTTCTCAGAGAGCAATCTTTGCTCTAAAAGAGTGGTTTAATCATCACACCATCCTGTCCTTCCACCAGCGACCCGCTCCACATCTGGTTGTGCAGCAATGCCTTTATTCATTCAAAACACACCCTTAGCTTTAGGAACCAAATATTATTAACTCAAGGAAATTATTAATATTTTCTAGTCTGTGTGGTGGAATTTTCACTAAACTAAAATTCTCACTGGGCTTGGGCAGAGGTGGAATTTTTTATCTGCTTTACACCCTTCCAGCAGACAAAACAGATCAAATGGCAAATTCCTCGCACTCATCGTCGCCGGGCTGAGGTGATGGACATTGTTAATTGAGGGTGTCAAAATAATTTACTGCAAGTAATTAAATAAAATGGCAGGTTCCAAAGCCTGCTGAATTTGGATCTGAGGTCCCTAATCGGGGCTATAATTTAAAAGCACCTGACAGAAGCTTTAATTAGAGAACAAAAATGCGAGTGGCCAGTAAAGCTCAGTGATGGATGGAGGAAAGCGGGGGGAGATACCTGCTCGTGTCTGTTCTGGGAGATCCCAAACAGCTGCCTGGTCCACACAGGCTGCTTGAGGAGCCCAGCTCCTGCCCCAGGCAGTGGGAGCCCATTCCCAGTGCTCCACATCCTTCCACCAAGAAAATTATTCCGAGTTTAGCCATTGCTTGCTTTTCTCTTGCTTTTCTCTTGGCCCACCAATTATCTGGGGAAGGAGTTCACCAGTTGGTGGCAGAGCATGAGGGCATTTGCTGGTGGCTCCCAGCTGGCAGAACAATGAATTTTGTCACAGCACAGCTGCTGTGGGTGTTTGTGGGGACTTCTCAGAAGGTGACAAACGTGGCCTTAGTGCTGCAGCACGGTGGCCTGGCTGGCTTTGCATTTGAAAACAAACCAACAGGGCAGCCCCTTTTGGCTGTGCTTCCCAGGCATTTCTCTCCTCCTCAATGGTTCTCCTGGGCACGCTGTGCAGGCAGGAAAACAGTTGTGGTGTTCAGGGTTGGGACCTCCCAACATGTGCAGACACAACATATGGATTATGCTTCGTGACAGTCCTGGCACCAGGGGGTCACCACCCATGTCGCTTCCTAATTCCCAGATCCAGCCCTACAGCCTCCCCCTCAGGGAAAAAGGAGGGCAGGGAGGAAGGGAAGGTCATGGTTTAAGGGTTTTTGTGGGTTATATAGCACTGAAGGATTCCTTACTGGGCGCTGTCCAGAGCGGTTATGTCGAGGTGGAGGTGCCATTGTTGGCCACCACTGTGGGGATGTTTTTGGGAAGATGAATTTCTTACACTTGCATTCAGAGAGGAGAGGACACCTTGCTCTTTTTTGTACCTTGCACAGGATCAGTGCTAAAGCCAATGTTACCCAAGATGTTTGAATTTCAGTGTGAAATCCTGACGTGCCCTGAATATCAAAAAAGGGCAGACTGGGACACCTTTAGGCAGGACCAATGATCTTTTCAGTCTTTTGACTGAACTTTTCCCATTACTGTGCTGTTTTTTAAGACCCTCTGAAGCACCTTCACACCCCACAGCAGTGTGAACACATCACCAGGGACAGAGATCCCAAACGGGTCAGGCCCTTATTAATTCAGTTTATACAGAACTCTGTTCCTGCTCACACCTTCCACTGGGATCTCTTTGGGGCATTGTCAAAGGATGGTCCCTGATGAGGGAAACCCTGCAGGAGACAAAAAAGGAGATCCACTCAGATCTCAGCTCTTCCTCAGAGCTATCAGCTGGGAAAGGAGGGAAGTCGAGCTCCTGGCAGCCCTGGCCTCATTTTTACATACGTCAGTGGAATCAAAATATTTTTTCAGCAGTTATATTGTCACTATTAAAACAGAGCTGCAGGAATGGTGCCAATCTCCTGTTACCAGGACTGTAATGCACTGAGCCATCCTGCCTGATCCACTCCTGGGGCCACTCACAGAGGGAAGCTGTGCCAGGGCTGGAGGTGCAGCAGGGGATGGGGAGGTTCTGAGAGGCTGCTTCCCTCCAAACCCCTTGCCATTGCTCTCCACAGAAAACACTTCAGCAGAGCACGGAGATCCAGAATGATTCATTGGGGTTGGATCTGTGAATTTATTTCCTTTCATGTGCCCTGTGTATGGAGGAACCACATTGGTCCTGATTTGTTTTATAGAAGGAGGATAAGGGAGAAAAATCTGCTTTTTTTCTTCAGCTGGGTTCAGCTCAAGATGAGATCAATAAAAATTGGTGGATCTTTAGGACTTCCCAGAAATTATCAAGGACAAGAGGAAGAAGTGTTTCAGCCCTCAGGAATAAAGTGGTGAGTATGGAGCTCAGCAAGTGCAGAGTGATAACAGAAAAGAATTTTAAAAGATGAGGTAAAAACTTTCTTGCTGAAGCTTACTTCAACTTGATGATGTTTAATGAATTGGCAAAGCTCTGCTTAAAGGAAAAAAATAAAAAAGCAAACTCTACGTATCTGGATCTTAATGATTAATAATTCTGCATGGTTAGGATGCCAGAGTAAACATAATAAACACTTTTCTTTTAACCAATTGACTTAAGTTTTCCGTGGCCAATAAAGTTTGAAGAATTTTCTTTGGATCCAGTTACACCAGCATTGCCTGGGAGGGAGGACAGTCTACCCTATACCCACAGAGCTGACAAAATAAATGGCCTAGAAAGCTCCAAAGTGTGTTTTTCACATCAGTGAGGGGGTTTTTAATGATGATGTAACAATGTCAAGCATCATAAACAGTGCTGGGAGGAACATGCCTGACCTGCTCCAGCCGTGTGGAAATGGAGGCAGGAGCTGTGGGTTGTGGGATCACTTGGAATTTTACTGCCTCTCTAACTTAGAATGGCAGAACTGGAGGGAAAAAAAAGAAAAACAAACCCACAAATGAAGGACAAATCAATTCAGACATGGTTTTAAAAATAAGACCTCAACTGGTTTCAAAATTTTAACATCTTCTGACGTTTTGGAGGCTTTTGTTAATTCTCCAAAGCCTTAAAAGCACTGTTCCTCTCACTGGCCTGTTCCAATTTCCACTCAGATGCCACTTCTATTATTTAAGAGTCTCACTAAAAATGCCAAAAATATTAATCAAGCCACGACTTATGCCAAATAGCTTGAGTGATTTCTATTATATTTGGAGACTGAGAATTAACCAACCATTCAGCTCCATGCAAAAGGAATGTTTCACGTTTAGATATGATGCTTGATTCTGCAAAAGACCAATTTTGTTGATTTTTTTGGGGATTGTGTGTGAGGTTCAAGGTGGAGCAATGTGAGAATAGATGTGTGCAGCTGGTGCCTTGCCCTCATTCTGCAAATAATGAGTTTTTTTTCAAATTTCCTTCCCTCCTGTATCTTTCTCCTGGCAGGCCTGGCCGTGTGGGCTCTCCCAAATCCAGCTCAGGTAGGAAAGGAGATTATTTGAAAATGGATGGCTTGGAGAGCCCTGGTGACTTTGCTGGGCATTGGTTGGGAGATGGAGCAGCCTCCACGTGGTCAGGGGTGAGGAACAAAACGTCACAGTCACATCTGGGAAGGCACAGCTGGACCCGGGCCAGGAGGGCCCTCTGTTTACACAGCTGGCTGTGCCCAAACCTGTCCTTGCTGTCACCTGGGCTGGATCTGTTTCTCCTGCACCTGGGGCTCTGTCAGGGTCCTGCTGTGCCCTGGCTGATACAGCAGTGCCACCGTGCCCCTGCTGCTGTCCAGCTCTCTGGAGGTGTGTCCAGCTCCCTCAGAAAGCTGGAACTGGGATTAAAATCCCCAAAGCATTAAAGAAAAAGGCAGGACTTGCTCAAGTCAAGAAGCACAAGCAGATTTTTTTGTTTGGATGTGTTCACAGTCCAACTCATTTAATACAACTCCAATGACACAATGTTTAATGTCCAGTATTTCATTTTCCTTCTCCACACAGCACAGAACCTTCTCCTCTTGCATCATGTCTGACAGAAAAAGTCCTGAATTTGTCTGTCTGGATACTGCAACTTATTTCCCCTCAGCACCCAAACCAAGTCACTCCTCCTGCTAACAACAAGTGCTGAAAAGCCCAACCTTTGCAGGTTTGCTGCCAGCAGGCACAATATCTGTTCTCATAGCAGCAGCTGGGCCCTGACCCACATCTGGCACATGGAAGGCTTTGCTGTCTGCCTCCCTTTGCTCCTGTTCCTTCTTCCACACACTAATTTTTAGGGGATGGCAGAAATCTGGGGGAATTACAAGAGATTTGGCAGCTCAATTTAAATGCTGGGAGCTGATGGAAATGATACACACCTATAGGAGCTCTGAAATCCTGCATCAGTGACCAGATTTCCTGGACAAAATAAACCCAAAGGGAATTGTTTCCTTTTTTGCTCTCATGCCAAGGGTCAAGCTCACCTCTCCTGCTGTAACAGCACCAGGGAAATGCTGATGTGGGCTGTGGGGGCCCACCTGCATCTGCCTGTGAGTCTCCTGGAAAAATGGGTGATCCTCTTGTCCCTTCCTACTGCTGAACAGGGCTGATAGGGAGGTTCTTGACAAGCCACCAACTTCCGCATATTTTATGTCACTCTTGGAAGGAATTTTTTAAAGGAAGGGGAAGAAAAACCAGATTAAAACCAACCCTTGATTGAGGTCTCCATTAAGCCACAACTTGGAAAGCACCTTCTTGCACTTTGCTGTGCTGCCCAAACAGATCCAAGAGCTCTCAAGGCTCTCAAAGCCAGGACTGAGCTGGGAGCCTGGTGCGTGTCAGGTCCGTTACTCACCCGCGTTATCCCAGCCCAGGATGACCTGGATGGCTTCACACAATGGCTCTTTGTAGGCTGTGGCAGCCCATTCCCGTGTGGGGATGCTGAGCAATCCTGGACTCCTGAGGGTGAGTTCACTCCTGGGTTGGAGCCGTGGGTGTCTTTCCCTCGGGACAATCCCGGACGAGCAGACAGTTCCTTCAAACAGGCTTCCTCATTGTGCTCCACAACTGTACTCGTGGCAAGGGCAATGCTGGTGACTTGGAACACTTTTTTTTTTTTTTTTTTCCAAGAAAAACACTGATTCCAGCTCATTGTCTTGGAATTAACTCCTATCAGGATTTGTGGAGCAAAGCAAGGATGGGGATAAACAGAAAATCATTGAGGCAGGGGTGATTCCTGCGGAAACAAACCAAACATTCAAACCCTCCGGAACACTTTGAAATAAAATCTGCAATAATCTGGGCCAGGGTTGGCAGCAGAAAGGTATTCCAGACCTTCCACAATGGTTTTTCCATGATCTTACAAGGAGTTCATTGTCCAATAAGCACTGTTATGCATTCAAACAAGGAGAACTCTTCCAAGCCTGAATGCATTGTTCTTTTGTTCCAGGCACTTTGTGTCAGTGAAGTCATGGCCAGGCACTGAGGCTTCAGCCTCGCAGCAAACACTGGCTGTGATGGGATATTTCCACTTGGCTCCCCTCCCAGTGGCTCCTGCTGGAGCATTGTTCTCCGAGACCTTCATCCATAAAAAGTGACAACGGCACAACACCTACTTCCCCTAAACCCTCTGCTTTTGGCATCTGAGCCCCAAAACGGTGACATGGTGTTCCCAAAAGGCTCCCAAATCCTGCAGAATTGTTCCTGCCCTTTCTACCAGGCACAGCTTTCTCATCCCTGTCATTCTGAGAGTAATTAATGCTCCTTGTTTCAGCTTGGAACACTTCAAAACTCTTGGAGTGGTGGGAGCTTATGTTCCACCAGCCCTACTCCTATGAAACCCCCCAGCTTATCTCCAAAGAAACTATTTAGCCGTGTTCCAGTGTCACTTTATTCATCTTTTAAATGCTTCTAGCAGCAAACTGCTTCGTTTGGCACCGGAGCCGAGTCCTCAGGCTGTGTGAGCTGCCAAGGAGCTCCTCGGGCTGTGCCAGCCCTCACCAGCTGAGCCTTGTACCAGCAGTGGGTTCAGCAATGGGTTCAGTGTTCCTGCACTTCCAACCCCCTGAGGTTCCCTTCAACTTTCAGACCGAGACTGCACAAGAAACTCAAAATAAAACCCAGACTGTGAATTTGACTTTTCCTTGGTCTCCAATCAGAACCATAAATCAAGCCCAGATTTGCTTTGAACTTGGTCGCGCTTGCCCCGGAAAGTTCAGGAACTTTAATGATCCTCTGGGACGGAGTCAAGCCCGTTTTAGAGCGTTGACAAAGCAAACATCAAACTGGACAAATTTGATGTGGTTTTGCTACATCCCTTTGGCACAGCTCTGGCAAAGCCTGACAAGGCTCCAGTTCAAGTTAAAATAAAGATAAACTGGGCACTGGGCTGATGTCATCGAAAAACAAGCAAGCAAACAAACAAGCTGATGGCATCTCTGAGATTGATTTGGTTTCACTTTGCTAGAACTTTATCAGCACAACTGGACGGTTCTCCTTTCCTCGGCAATGATGTAAATCAGGAGCCAAGCCATGCTTTAGCTGTGATGGTTATCAGGCTCAGATAAAGCTTTTCAGATCTTTTCTCTGTGGACTTGAAATGTCTGGCCAAGAGCAGATTTGGATCCAAGTTAATGGGCTCTCTGTGAAAATGTTGGAGAGCCCCAAAGGCATCTCTATTACTCTGCCAGGCTGGGACAGAGAAGGTTTTGAAACAGAGCTCTGCTGTTCAAACAGGAGCTGCTGTCACTTCTCAGGTGATTCTCTTTGCTTTCAACCAGGGAAAATTTAAAGTAATCAGAGTAAAAAGTTGTCCCACTGTGAGGAGAACGTGCAGCTCCCAGCTTTATCCTCCAAAACGTGGCTGGAGTCTCTTCTAAACATTCTCAGTGTGGCTGACCATTAATGCTGAGACAAAACAAGAGATAGAATGTATTTTTTGTGGTTTATAAATACACACTATGTCCAAAAATCTTACAGCACATTTCAAATGGGCTTGCCAAGTGTTCCCAGCACTTATCTGAAAATGTGCCTCTCGACTTCACAGAAATTCTAAAATTATCCAAGCACATACACACATTTATACATTTCCCAGTCAGGTGGGACCTTAGAATAATCCTGCCTAACCTCCTTTTATTGGGAGGTGACTTTTTAAAGTTGTTTTTCTTTCTTCAAGCTAAAGTCTCCCAGAATTCTGCATGGAAGGGCTGCACTGAAATCATCAGCTTGGTTTCCAAGTGTGGATATTGCTCCTGAGCAGGGTCATGCTTCTTGTTCTGTTTTGCCTGAAGCACTCACGCCTGGAAGTGTTAATGAATTGTCATGGAATAACGAGCCCAAGTTTGTGGAAACCTTTCTGAAACATGAAGCTCCTGCTGTGACACCCTGAATCACAGTTTCAAGCATATTTCAATGTCAGAGGGCACATTTTGGAGTAGCTACTGTGGTTTTATTCACAAATTCTGTGGGGGAAACCACCAGAATCCACTTATTTAAACCCAGGGCTTGTTTAGCTGTCTATCACTCCCATCTCCCAGCACAATTTGATTTATATCAGTAGCAATAATGATGTCTCTGGTGGTTTTAACAGAAATTTCCCATACTCCACAGGTAAACATTGTGCTGTTGGTGATTTGTTTAATTGATTTGTTAATTATGCCGTTTTCATCTGTTAATTTTTGAGCTTTGTGCAGGTTTCAAGTCTGTTTTGCAAGTTTTTTCATGCTTTTCTGTGTTTTTTAGGCTTCCAACCTTTGGTGGTATCATCCCATAAATGACTGGTGAGAATGGGTAAAAATCTTTTGGTTTTAATGGAAGTATGAAGTTGTCAAAGCTTATGAAAATGGTCAAGAAGAGCCACAATGAGTCAGAAATCTACTGAGAATTTCTGATAAGCACAGCTGCATCTGGAGAGGAACTACATGTAACAAATTCCTTATATTAACATTTAGTGAAGAGAATTTCCATCAAAATGCAGCATTTCCATTTAACTTCACCCTCTGAAGAGAATTGTTTTTCACTCAAAAAAGGAGTTATAAAGGAAACAATCTGTTCTCAAATTCAACAGGAGGAAATTGAGGCCTGAATCTGCAGCTATGTAACTCTGCTTGCACAAACACTTCCACTGCTTTCAACAAAGATCTTCACACAGGAGAATTACTCACATGGATAATTGCTCCTGAGATCAGGCAATCTGGGTCAGCTAGTGAAATAAAGGCACTAAATCATTTTCTAATCTATATTGTTCTTTTTGACTGCCAAAGTGCTAGCTGTATTTATTTTTTATAATCCTGATAAGGAAACATTCCTAAAACATTAGCAAAAAAAAAAAAAAAAAAAAAAAAAAAAAAAATCCAGCTTGAGTGAGAGGACAAAGTGAAACAAACATCTCTCAGCCTTCCTCTGCTGTCGCTGATCTTTAAATAGCAAATTGAGCCTCTGTCAAAGCACACTTTGGGTGGTTGTACAGCAAGTAGCTCCACGGGATGGGATTGGAAAATCCTCCAAGGCCCTTAATCAGCTCTGGCTCTTTGAGCTCTCCCCTGCTCCTGCCTTTGGAAGGAGCCGTGCATGAGAACGTTTAATCCGCCGCGACCCCGAGCGCTGTCCCTCGGGGAGCTCCCTCCCCTCCTTATCGTGTGCTGGCCGTGTCAGAGGTGAGAGGGGAAAATGTGCAACCCAAACCACCCCCCAGCCCCTCTCTCGGTCAAAACTTATCTACAATCACAGCTCAGGCAGGATCCAGATGTAGCAAACCCTTGCTTATTAGCATGGAGTTTATGGACGGGGAGCAAAGTCAGGCACCGCCTGCTAAATTTGGCCAGAATTTGCTTGAAACTTTGGGAGATGTTTTCCATTCCTGCGTATTGACTTTGTAATGGGACCTGCCCAAGCTTTAACAGGCGTGAGAAATTTAAATATACAAGCCCCTCCGACCTGGAGAAGGAAAACAGAATATTTTAAACAGTTGGGCAAGGGGAGAGAGTGGCAAAACTTGGTTGGACCTCTGGAAGGAGTCACCGTGAAGAGAGGAGGGCTAACAACACCCTCCTGTTCGAGAGCAAATGTTTCTGGGAGTAATGTGAACCACACAGATATGGGATAGCCCAGGGGGGCCAGAGGAAGTTTAAATGCATTTTAAAAAGGTCACGCTACCACACTTCATTTTTACATGGCCACAGAGAAACCTCCTCCTCCACTTAAAACCTTTTCTTATTTATACACCCCCCTGCCTGGAAAAAGTTCCCAATAATGAGTGCACTGGACGATTCCCAAGATGTATTGCTGTTGTCTAATCTCTCCTTTTGATTCTCCAGATACCAGGTTGCTTCATTCTCACTCACCACGAGGCAAAGACCTTCCAAACACTCAAAGGAAAGTTCTGGAGAAACACTGGGACCTCACCTTCAGGAGTTTTGTTGGATGTGAGTGCTGATGGAGAGTGTGGGGCTGCTCCTTTCCCTTCAGTGGTTTATCCACACGGGGCAGTAGCCGAGGAAAACTCCAGAGTCTTGTAGCAGAAATGTTCCTGCCTTTAAATTGTGGTGAGACCATTGATCATGTTGCTGATAAAGCAGCTTAGGCTGTGACAAGCGATTGGCCGCTGCAGCGTTTGCAGGGAGACATCAAGGCTTTGGAACACAACCCTTGGGCTTAAAATAGCAAAACTCCCTTTGAGAAGGAGCCCTTACAATGTGTGTTCCTTAAATAGACCCACAAGCAAGAAAATTAACCCCGTTCTACACAGGGCCAGAATGAGGGGGAAATAAACTCAGCAGTTGTTGTGTAAATTAGTGACAAAGTCACAGCTTGGGGCTGAATCACCTGATTTGGACTGGCTGATTTTCCTGCTTGCTCTTTTATGTGTTGGAAAGATAGGGATAAACCTGGAATGGTTTTAAATAAATTCGTGGCTGGCTGGCTTTTTTTTTGGTGGTACACAGAACAGGGAAAATAAAGAAAGGCATGAACGTGGTCCCTCACCTTGCTAAGGTAAAGGAGGGAAGGAATAACACAAACACAAACACTGAGATTTGCTGTGGTCACCCTTCGCCCACCCTTGGACATCACCCACATCAGCACTGCATTCCTAAAGGAAAAATGAGGATGCAAAGAGTCTGGCAAAGTGAAAAAGTGCCAATACCATACAAAAATAGTGAAATTGGACCTTGAATGCCTATTTTGTTACCTCTGGAAATCTCCATTTCGCCACTCATCATAAAGGCAGAGAAGCTCAGCACAATTTATTCAAGACTTCTATGAACTTTTCTCTGCTAAATGCTGACAGCTTGGTGATATTTTCCAAGATCCAGTGGCTTCTCCTTGAGAAGGAGTCAAGTCAGGCTCATGTGTAAAACATTAACCATACATTCACCCCAAATTTGACCACGATTAGCAAATGAGCCGAGCAAGGCAATATTTTATAGGCAAGTAAATTGGTCGCCAAAAAGTGCAGTTTTGGAGAGATCCTGATAGCTGGAAAATATTATTTCTGGTCAAATGGAATATTTTGGAAACACCAGCCTCTGTCATTTCAGCTTGTTGTATTCTCACATTTTGGGGTGCTTGTCAGGAGAGGCGAGGCCTCTAAAACACAGATGGAAGAAGGGGATCTCCAGCATCACAGAGAAAAAATGACCACAGCAGGCAGATATTTTATAAACACTTCAAGAACTTCCTCAAAGTGCCCCATTTGGGACCAGGAATCAATGCTTTGCCTCTGGATATCTGTTAGCAGGGGTGACTTGGGTCCCATGAGCACCACTGTATATTATCCTTCCATACATCATTTCTCATCACTAATTCAAAGCAAGAGGGTTTTTTTTCTGCTGAAGAGGAAAAATAACGTGTGCTGTGAGAGGAGCCTTTTTCTCCCCAAAGCCTACAGCTAAGAATCTCACAAATGAACATCTGAAGTTCAGCTACTGTCTGGAATCCATATTTAGATTCTGTTTTTGCAAAAAAAAAAAAAAATAAAAAAAATTACATTGAAATGTAAGTCATAGGGAAGTGCTTTAATTTTGTCAGCTGGGAGCATCTCAGAGTCAGTAGAAAACAGGATTGAGCAGGTGCCCAAACTCTGGGCACATGCTGAAATGCTTTGCTGCTTTCTGACCCTAAAGGAGCAGCCTGACAAGCAGCTCTGTTCAGGGTGGTCTTAAATCTCTAACTGGGAGCTGGTTTAAATCAGAGGGAGGGATGAGGCTGGGCAACATAAATGTTCTCTGGGGCCCATTTCGGTTTTTATGAGGAAGGTATTCCAGCCAGAAGGAAAGGGCTAAGATCAAGCCAGCCATCTTCCAGGTGAGGCTGCAGCCTTTAAACCCCTCTGCGAGGGCCCTTAATAACTTTGCCATGTGTAAACATCCCTGATGCTTTTCTTCTGAGCTCAGAGTGACAACCAGAGCGAGGAGAGAGCGGCTGCTCGACACTTCTTGACGTCAGTTCTCATAATGCTGAGCGCTTGATAACCATGACACTCCAGAAATTGGGTATCACATGTCACTGCAGAGCCTCATCAGGCAGCACCGAGGGCTTTCAGAGCTGCCTCACCCCTCTGAGTTTACCCAGGATTTTTTTTTTTTTTTCCAGGCCCGTAATGAGCGAGGCGCAATTTAACCCTTTAACCTCTCCCCACACGGGTCGCATTTCAGCCCAATAGAGGACACACACCAAGTGGCTCATGTTTATTTTCCAATTGTCATTTTCAGTTTACCTTGAAGAACCTGATCTTTAAGCTGGTAACAAATAGCTACTGAAACCAGCTGAGGATTATTATTTTTTTCCCCAGCTATAAACCAGTCAGCCCCGAGAAAGACCCCATGAGACTGTGGAACATTTTCCTCCCACGTCAGCTGAGAAGCTTCCCAAAACAGCCAAAGACAAAGTACGTCAGATGGCTTTTATATTCCCGCTTTGCTCTGGCCATGCTGGGTCATCAAGGGATATAAAATGTATCAGACTCAGCTAATTTAATTTTCAGGCAGAAAGAACATTTTATTAATGGCACTCTGATTATCTGTGCTGTTACAGCCTGAGCCAATGGACATCAAAGATCAAAGTCGTCAATTGTCCTCAGCAAGCCTCCATGTATTTAAATTTTTTAATGTAGTTTAGGGCTTTATTTTAGTGCCTTGGATTCCCAAACAGGTAAATTGTTGTTAAGTTCTAGTTTTAAATAAGTATATTCATTTATACCCATGACCACAATTTCTTGAGTACATCCAGATAAAAAGAGATTCCAGAGATAACACCCCAAAGTTCTGCTCAGGGACCAGATGTATCTCACACTCTGAAAAGTCTAATTTTTCCTCTCAAAAGGAAAACTCTGCTTGATAGCAGAATTATGCAGAATTTATGGTGTTATGAAGTTCTTACACAGAAAAAAATTAAGAAATCCCCAAGGATTCTGTATCCATGGCTCCAGAGTCCTATCTCAGCATCACAAGTGTTGGAAATTGATTTTGGATTGAGCCTCTGGGCAAGCCCGATTTAGTCTGGGGAGTGTGTTCATGTGGGTGGTGAGGGAGGACTTTGCAAGAAGCCCAAACCCAGCAGTGCCACATCCCAAGGTGCGATTTCTGAGGCAGAACCAAGGCAGACACGATCTACCACACGCAATCTCACCTCAGCTGAGAATCCCAAACTTCCATGGGGAGCATCCTTTGCCATCTGGTATAACTGGACCCAAAGGCAGATGTCTGAAGGCTGCCCATTTTGTGGTGCTCCCCGAGTTTGGGGCTTCTTTCTTTTGCTCTAACAGAAGATTGAAGCTTTATCAAAATCCCCATGGCTGCTTCACTGCTGTGAGTGCTTCCATGCTTCCTACTGTGCATTTTGGATGCAGGTTTGTGTAGCTGGGAGCCAGCAGACCAGGCAGATGTGCCATGGGACCATCCTGATGCACTCCCTGCTCCCTCCTGCTCCAACCATCCCTTCCCACATGGAAAAACATCCACAATCTGAAGAGTCTGAGCAGCCTGGTCTAGTGGAGGGTATCCCTGGCCATGGCAGGAGCTGGAACTGGCTGGACTTTAAATTCCCCCCCAAACCAAACCATTCCATTCCATGATTATGTGGTTTTGTGATAACGAAAGAGCTTTCAGAGCTGGCAAAGACCTAATTATTCCGAGGAAAATTTCCATTCCTGGTCACAGGAGACCTTTTCCCCTCATCTAGATTCTTTTGCTCTGGCAGGTAGGTGAAGCCCAAAGCTTTCCAAGAGGTGCAGGAGGTTTTAACCACACAATTTGCTTTAAAGTCCAAGGGAGCCAGGCAGCCAAGCTTTGGCCAGCAGCTCCGGTTTGTGGCCTTTCCCAATTCCATTTATTGGTTTGGTGAGCACTGTGAAATTCTCTTTGGGTGGCCTTGAACTTCCCCCACAAAAAAACAATTATAGGCTCCAGGCTGGTAAACACTGAGCCTGCAGAGCTGCTCTGGGCTCTGCCTTTCCCTTGGCCAAACCCTGCAGCCCTTCAGCAGCCCAGCTCTGATAGCATCGAATGCAGGATGAGGTCACAGCTCCCCAAATTCCCCTGATCCTTACCCAAACACGCCGCAAACCCTTCCAACTCTCTGGATCCTATATAAAATATCGTGCTTAATAAGGCTATTGTATCACAGCAGGGCCTGGGTTTAAGCCCCCTAAATCCCAGCTATTTCCTTAGGCACCTATTATTTGGTTTTCTCTAATGCGGGATTCTGGGTGTTGTTTGTACAGCGCATTTATGGTGCTGTGCCTCGAAGGAAATTCTTTCTTCTGAGGACCAGAATATTTTGCCCCTGAATTCCATCCTTTTTTTTCCTTTTTTTTTTTTTTTTTTTTTGTGCACAGTCCCCAGGCCTCTTGGTTTAACTGATCTGCAGAGCATGGGAGGAGCTGCAAACACACGGTGACCTCACTTCTTTGGGACGCTTCATTTTGCTTGGTGTTGTTTAGAAGAAGCTTCACCCAGTCCACCTCGATGCCCTTGGCTTTTCCTTCTCCTCAAAAAGCCCTTGAGAAATTTGTCATTCAAACCACCAATATTTGTTTCACTGCCCAGATTTTACTCTGGAGCATGGCACTCCTGAGGCTCAGGGTTTAATATCCACCACTGGAACATCAAAGCTCCTAAGGGTGTTCACATAACTCCTCCAGAAGTGCTCGGAGGGCCCACATCAGCATAACCTGACATGAAAATAAAACAATGACAACTGAATGACAGCACCAATATTTTGACCACTTTTTTATTGTTTGTTTTCTGCCTTTTATCCAAGAACGGGAAAAAAAGCTGAGCAGAACAGTGTAAAAACAAACAGCAAAACTCATCCCTGCAGCCTCAGCCAACCTCTCCTGTGATCTGTGAAAAATCCCCCCTTCCCCACATCTTCCCCTGCAGGCTTCCCTCCCTAATTTACTGCAGGGCAAAAAAATGATTCAGGTACTGTTGGGTCAACAGAGGCCTTATGAAGCCGATGAGAATGACAAATGTGACACTCTACCCCCGCTGAACTCCTCTGCAGGCAGCTGAAGACGATCCATCAGCAGATGCAGCAGCATTTGTTTCTGAAACATCTGCTCCGTATCAATATGCAAATCACACCGGGAGATTCTGATCTCAAAGCCTCATGGTTTTGTTGTTGTTGTTTCAAGGAGCTGGAACCAGCCACTGCTCAGAGTTACTTTTCGTTGGATTTTTGACTCTTGCTGCAATACTCCTGGAATATTCAAATATTAACTCGTGAGGGCTATTACTAGGAGTATTTATAGCTTCTTCTTTTTTTTTTTTTTTTTTTTTTGGTGGAATCAAAGTATTTTCTTACCAGAAGGATTTAAGCCTGGTGTATTCTGAATCAGACCTTAATTGTATCCCTTGTCAATCACTTTTAATCCGAGTGGCAGTTGGGGCAAGGAGACCTCACATGTTTTGGCAAGTCAATGGTAAAATGTCTTGGAAAACAGCAAGGCAAGCTGATACTGTGATTAAATAGCCAGCAAGGGACTCAGTTCCCATTCTTTGAGGGAACTTTCTCCAAAGTCTGCCAGATCTTCTTTCCAGAAGATGATAAATACATTTCTGATGCAATAAATATCAAGGCTTCCATTTTAAAAGGGACTGGAATCCTCATTCCTGCTCATGACTGCAGAGTGCTCAGCTCTTCTGGGAACCAGATCATTTATTTTACTGCTGAAATATGGATTTGGAGGCTCCTCTTTGTCATATTCTTGATGTGGTGGTTGAAGTGATAGAGTGAAGACATTCCATAAAAAAAGAAAGCAATCTGAATGTATTAAACAATTTTTAAATTATCAGTGAGGACCCAAATGTGGGTGGAGGAGTATTGTGCAACACATGGGTTTTTAAAAGCTTTTTTTTTTTTTTTCAATTTGAAGTGTTTCTCCTTGTCTTTAAATATTTCCATCCAGTTCTTTCAGTGTGAGGGAACCTCTGAGCCAAAGTTGGAGAGCCACAAAATGTAAAGAAATTATTGCTATAAGAGGAAAAAAACCCAACAAAACCCAAACCCCAACAACAACGTAGTGATGAGCTGGTTTTCCTTATCTAGAGAGAACAAAATACGAAAGGAAATAAATAAATGCTTTCCTAATGGAAAAGGCTCCTTGTGGAGAGATTCCTGCATCCACACCGGGCTCTGCAAAATCACTTGGAGTCGAGGAGGGGGAAGGGAGGAGGGAAGATGGGCACGAGCACTTGGAAGGATCGGTGACCTAGAAAAGATTTTTAAAATTCCTTCGCTTCTCGCCATCAGATAAAAGCAGGGACAAAAAGCGAGTGCCTCATCTTCTCTTGTTCCCTTCTAATAGTTTCCTAATGAAGTAATTATCGTGTACTCGTTTGGAAACACAAAACAGGAGGCGAGACAGGAAAGTGGAGGGGAGGGGGAGAAGCCTAATTAGCTGATCCTGCCTCCCTGTGGATCTATTCCCACTCACACCCTGCAAGGATTACGCCAAAAATTTCCCCAAATCCTATTTTTTACAGATTTAATGCCCGGACACATATAAAGTAATTACTCACTAATTAGTAGGATCACACTGAACACACACTGAAATGTATTTATCTGCTGTGTAAAGAGATGTGTAAAATCTATAGGAGGACATAATTCCTTAATATCAGTTATTAGTCCAAATAATAGATATAAAATAGATCTAATGGATGTGATAGAGATTTTAATCAGCCAAACTCCCGGGCACAAAAATTTGAAATACAAGCAGCAAATTTCTTGTCTTTTAACCAAGCCCATCACAGCTGCTTCAAAATCCACCAGGAGCACATTCCTGTGAGACCAACAGTAAAAAGGCCTCAAGGAGATGTCAGGACCAAACCTTTCTGAGAAAAAAAAATCTTCAGAAACACATAAATTAATGTAGCTGAGGAGCCTTTTGGAAATCATGGCCAAAATTTGGAGCAGAAGGGGGAATTCCTGCACTGATGTGCCTGTTCAAACACATTGCACTTGATTGTCGTTCAGAGAGGTTTCAGAGCTGGGTTTTAATTTGGTTTAGGACAATTTTCCTTCAGGGAAGGAAGGTTTTGGGCAGTTTTTTGGGGGAAGGCTGTAATGATTGCTGGTGCTGGAATGTGCCCAAGGCAGATAAACCCTGTGGGCCAAAGCTTCTTCTCACTGCCACTCCTGAAACTGGCCCGAGGCAATTCCAGTGTTTTGGGCTTCCAAACATCAGGAATCTGTTTTCCCATCGGCAAAGGGGGTGAATTTCTCTTTTGGAAAAAGCTTTAGAGTCCAGAGGTGAAAAAATCTGCTTGGTGAACACTAAATCAGAGTTACATCCTTTGCCACCTGTTTTGGCTTTTATTTTGCAGAGGTGGAAATGAAAATCTGTGAAGGAAGAGATTCATTTTTTCTCTAAAAACAGAAATGTTATTTCCATCCATCCATCCATCCATCCATCCATCCATCCATCCATCCATCCATCCATCCATCCATCCATCCATCCATC
>VZUI01036168.1:0-10033 GCA_013401135.1 Cettia cetti | reverse complement strand
GAGGCACCTCCAGTGCTGGGGACAGCTCTGGGCCCCTCAGGACAGGAGAGACACCGAGGGGCTGGAGCGTGTCCAGGACAGGGAAGGGAGCTGGGAAGGGGCTGGAGCCCCAGGAGAGGCTGAGGGAGCTGGAAAGGGGCTCAGCCTGGAGAAAAGGAGGCTCAGGGGGGCCCTGGTGGCTCTGCACAACTACCTGCCAGGAGGGGACAGCCAGGGGGGTTGGGCTCTGCTCCAGGGAACAGGGACAGGAGGAGAGGGAATGGCCTCAGGCTGGGAAAGGGAAGGCTCAGGTTGGATATTGGGGAAAATCCCTCCATGGAAAGGGTTGTCCAGCCCTTGCACAGCTGCCCACAGAAGTGGTGGAATCCCCATCCCTGGAGGGATTTAAAAGCTGTATGGATGTGGCACTTGGGGACATGGGTCAGTGGTGGCTTTGGCAGTGCTGGGGGATGGTTGGACTCTACAGTCTTGAAAGTCTTTCTCAACCTAAATGATTCTGAGATTCTAAACCCAGAGTAATCCAGCTAAGATGTCACCAGTGTGATTAGGCTTAGAGGACACCTCTGGGTTATTTTTTGCTTGTATACCCACACGGAATTGCAGCAGATGCCTTTTTCTATCTGCACCATCAACTACTCTTTATTACATCCCCAGTACATTCTCCAATTAATTCTTCATCAAATTTTTAGCCTTTTCACCCCTTCCATGCTTCCTTTTGGTTGATGAGTACATTACGTCCAACAGAGTAAAAATAATAAGTATTTAAGTCTTCATATGTCACATCTATTTTATACATTGCTGACAAGGCAAACTGGCAACTGTTCTGGTGTCCAAAACTCATTACAGACTTTACATGCTCTGTATTTTGGTCTGATTTCTGCAGCATTAAACATTATCACACTGTCTGTTATTATTTCACTATGAAATATAAATCTGGATTACAGATTTACAGTTTACAGTCATAGAAACTTTTTCAACTAGTGGGCAGAATTTTCTGGAGCAGAGGAATATCAGAGTGACACAGTGCATAACAGGCACCTCCTGCTCTCATGATCCTCTAGAGCTATCTAGATGATTGGAATCATAGAATTCCAGAATGGTTTGGGCTGAAAGGGACTTTCAAAGGCCATCTAGTCCAATCCCAATGCACTTTCCACTAGACCAGGTTGCTGCAAGCCCCATCCAACCTTGCCTTGGATACTTTTATGTATGGGGCAGCCACAGCTTCTGTGTGCACCTTGTGCCAGTCCTCACCTGGCCATTCTCCCAGCCAAGAATTCCTTCCCAACATCCCATCTAACCCTGCCCTTTGGCAGCGGGAAGCCATTGTCCCTTGTCCTGTCACTAAATGACATTGTGAAAAATGACACTTCTGGTTCCACTGCAGCATGGGTGCAGATAATCCAAACACACTCTGCTGTTTATCACCAGAGGAAGTACCAAGAAATGCAGTCAGGAAGTAGCAGAGCCCCTGCAGACATACTTGGGGAGCTTCAGAAAGGTAATTTTTCTTCACCACACTTGCATTACCAAAAGTCACAATTTGGGCCACAAAATTTCATTGATCACAACAGCCTGAAAGCCAACACAACTCCCCAGTACACAGGAAGTTGGTGGATACGTCCTCTTCTGAACAACCAACCTTGGTCATATGAAAAGCCTATTCTATCTGAGAGCAGGCTGGGATGGATGCTGAAATAAGAACATAAGAACAGGTCAAGGATAGGAAAATCCTCCTCATGAGTATATCCTCCCAGCTTTCAGCAACATACAGTTCAAAAATTAATTGAGCCAAATCTTTTAAGGGTTTTTTTTTTTCTGTCTCCTTCTAGAGCACAGTTACATTTCACACATCCACGGTGTCCCATACAGCTGTGAGGATGGAGCTCCCAGCTCCACCACTACAAAGAAAAGTCTGGTAAGTTCCTGGAGAAAGAAACTCATTTTGGTTCTTCTCAGATCCTGCCCACATGGTTCCCAGAGAAGCTCCCTGCAATGTGTACAGTAAAACTAACACTTTTGCCACTGTTTCCAGAGACATCAAGACCAGTTAGAACATTCTGGCTGTAGCACACAAGACAAAGACTGGTTCTGTATGGTGCTGCCAATACTGTGTATGAAGTGCAGGACGTGACAGAGTAGATGAGGAGTCAGATGAATCTCATCTTTTATTCAGATCTACAAGCCTGACAGCTCTTACCACTTGCCAGATGGTGACAGGTACATTAAAAAAATTTTAAAAAATTCTTTTTTTGACGTCCTTGCTTCTCTAACAAAGGAGCTATTTAAAAATTCAACATGCTCCCTGGGAAAGCTTTAAATAGTTTCTGAATGTAACTGGCATTATGCTGTAACCCAATATTAAATAGTTTTGGGGAGGAATTGTTTAAATTGTTGAGGAAAACCTACATTTAACTGTAACAAAAGAAAAGACGTGCTGCTGTCTGTGGGAGGCACAGGTCTGCAAGCAGAAGGATCTGGCCACCACCAGTTATCCTGGATGTGGGCAAGTAACCAGAGAAGGTCCCTATCTCAGTCAGGAATGTAGACTACTGTTATCTTCAGTGTACCATATCCTCTTTATACAACTTTAAGGTATCTTGTTCTAATCATGCAGACAGTATCACGCTGCCTGTAGTCTGCAGCTGCTGAAAGTTTGGAGAGTTTTGAGCTTCAAGTCCTCCACTCCCCAAACTCTTGCATGACCAGAAAATGTGGAGAGAGAAGAGGAAGGAGCAGGTACAGAGCAGGATTTCAGTTCAACACTTAAAATTACTTTCCTAAATGGACATATATCTGTCAATCTCCTGTAATTAAAATCAAATCAAACCAGAAACTTTGCAGATTATTAGACACAATGTTATTCACTGCATCCAGAGACTTAGCACCCTGCTCAGCCCTCCCCTCCAGTATTTTGCACCCAGTGATCATAGTGTGGCTTCAAACATTGCTCAGCTCTGCAAATATTGACTAGAAGACAGAGAAACATTTGTAATGCTTCAAATTTTTCTAGCAGAAGCTCAGGCTCTCCATATGAACATTAAAACTACTATCAGATGCTGAAATAATTAACAACTGTTTCCCAAAGTCCTACTCCACAGAAAGTCACACTGGTAACAGCTTCTTTTCCATAGCTATGTTCTTCTGTTTTCTTCTAAAATGTTTCCTTACACAAGAGGAAGGTTGCTGTGAAGAAAACACTGGCAGGTGAAAACAACACACATTCAGATACAGACAGGGAATAACAAATGCCTGCTCTTTACTTATTTAAAAATAATTCCCTATAATCTTTAATAGAATGGTGATAGGAGTAAGAGAAAAGAAAAAGGATTGTTTGATAATGAAAATTAGCGATTGCTGCCCTGAAAGGCAGGTTTCTAACAAGGGGCAGTCAAGAGAAGCTGACACTGTCCTCCCTTTGAGGGGGTGAAAGATGCATCACAGTTTGGGAATTCCCTACCAGAGGCATCTCAAAATCCCTCTAATTCTCCTAAGTTAAAGGTGTGGAAAAGGGTTGTTAAAGAAATTAGAGGGCTGGAACAAAGTGACCTTTAAGGTCCCTTCCAACCCAAACCACTCTGTGTTTCTACGCTGCCCAGAAGTCATCACAGTGCAGGCCCAAAAAAACAGGCAAAAAAATTTTCAACGTTTTAAAACCAGCTGGTAAGAGGTGATGAATATTTTCCACTTCTCAGGAGTAGATCACATAACCAAGTGTAACTGTCTTTGAAGTGACGTGCCACTCACCAGGTCTATGTTTTGCATGATGTCCTGGAAGGAGGGGTGAGTCCGAAACTGCTCAAACAGATCCCGCTTGTAGAGCAGAGCGTACACCAGGTTGGGGTTGTGATGGAGGGAGTTGGTCAGGCAGGAGTTGATGATTTCCAGCATCATTCGGATCACTTCCTCAATCACATTCAGGTCTTGCGCCTTTAAGGAAGGAGTAAAAGGTCAGTGTGCCCTTTTCCATTGTAAAATATTGAGTAATAAAGGCAGTGCACAGGTAATTATTACTAATAAAGCTATTAGCTGGAAATGTCTCTATGGTGAGCAAATCTGGCATCCATGTGTCTGGAAAGCAATCTGTTTTCTCCAGTAATCACCAAAATTTTAATTGAAATCATTCTAGTACTCAGCCTCATAGCTTGATTCTCCCAACAGGAGCCATGACATAAAGCATTACCATATTGCAATCAGCCAAATTCATAAGAGTTAAGGGTCTTTTCAACCCTTCCTATTCTAAGTAAATGCACTTCAGCATATAATAATTTATAATATTTTCTGTTGAGCCCCTATTCAGGAAAAGGGATAGGGAAAAGAGAGAAAAAATAACAGAAATAAAAAATAGTGGGTGAAAGAGGAAAACAAAGTCAGGAGAAGGAAAAGCAAAGGCAGAAGGAAAGCTGTCTGGATCAAATATCACTGCACTTTGAACATCTGTCACTGTTACTGGACTTTTCCCCTTTGACTATTTTTTAAGATTATTTTCTTGGCATAGAAGAACACTTGTAATAAATGAAAAAAGGAATCTCCTTTTGTAGTGCACTAAGCCTTCACAGTAAGATAAACTCAGAGAGCTTTTCATTTTGTCAGTGCATTTGACAACTCAAACTTCCTAAGATGAACAAGCTGGCATGTGAACTCCTGCCAGCTGTCTGGATTTCCCTCCTTGAGCTCCACATCAGGATATCTCCAATATGGCTATTCCAGCTGCAGAACTGTCTGTCTTACCATGGAATAAGGTAAAAAAAAAAGGACACTTCTACCTTGTTTGTATCATTTGGTTGTTTTCATCACATCAAACACTAGACCGTGAGACTTTACAGGTCTGGCAAGAATATCAACCATACTAAACCAGCTTGAGTTTTTCTGCTGGGTATGAACAACGAAACCAACATCATTTCCTTTTGATGACTGCTCACAAAGTTCATTTTCTGACTTATCACAAGGCACTTAAGTTCTTCGTAAAAAGGCAACACTTCCAACAGCATTTTGTTGGCCTGTCATTCAGTCTGCACACTGTTATTTTCTACTATTAAGTAACACTGCAGAAATTGTCATGTGGCAGATGTATGCTCTCACCAAGGCAGAAGAGAACACAGGAATTTTCATTATCCTGTTTAGACTCATAAAGAGCAAAATTTCTGCTACCACTTTGTTCTGTCTGCTTTCAATTCAAAGCAAGGTGCATTTCTTCCTAGAAGAGTAAATCACAGAATGCCAGAGTGGTTTGGATGGGAAGGGACCTTAAAGCTCATTCAGTGCCACCCCTGCCATGTGCAGGGACACCTTCCACTGTCCCAGGCTGCTCCAAGCCCTGTCCAGCCTGGCCTTGGACACTGCCAGGGATCCAGGGGCAGCCACAGCTGCTCTGGCCATCCTGGGCCAGGGCCTGCCCACCCTCCCAGCCAGCAATTCCTGCCCAAGATCCCATCTGGCCCTGCCCTCTGGTAGTGAAAAGTCATTCCCCCTTGTCCTATCTCTCCATCCCGTGTACCAAATCCCTCTCCTAGACTTGGCCCTGCAGAAAGCAGCACCATTCCCCTAACCTGCTCCTCCATTTCTTCTGTGAAAAGAGGATCATGGAGAAGTGCAATCCCATCATTATTCCCACACTTCAGTCTGGTTATCCACAACACTTGTCTTCTACAGGTACAAGGGAAATTTAAGTGGAAGCTTTTTGGAGCTCTTGCTTGAAGAGGAATATCTTGTGCATTCCAGTAAAATTCCTTCTTTAGCAATGATGTCTGACAGGGAAGGTTACAGATTTTTTCTCAAATGTGAGTATCTCCTATTTTTTAATGACTTTGCCACCTAAATTAGCGTTGTGTGTAGCTAACAATGATGGCAGAAACCCTCACAAAGCTGACTGCTATCAATGGGATCACAGCCTTCTATGACAGAAATAATCTCTACTTTCAAAATGCAGGTGGTTCCTCTGCCTAGTTACCTAGTTATTGTGCTATGAAACAGCATGCCAGGTAGGTGTTGTGAAGGGTATGTAATGGAAAATATTAGACAAAAATAGAAATAACTGCTTCAGCTGGGACCTGAAGAAAAATCCAGACCTAACTCACCTGGAGAATGATGCCTGCCTATCAACTCAGATTTACTGCAGAATATTCTGTATTATGGTATATTTTAAAAAGCTCTGAGCACTGGCATACTTCTGCTTCCAGTGTAGCAGGGTGAGCTAGTGACCAAGACACTATTCTAAAATATAGACTGCATGACTTCCACAGAAATATTATGATTCCGAATCAAGTGAGATCTATGCAGTTACCAGAAAGGTAACAAACCACACAACTACTTTTCAAAAACAAAATGTTTTTTAATAAAAGGTGTTCAGCTAAAACCACAGGCATACAGTTAACTGAAACAGAAAGCATTGCTAACCACCTTCTAATAGATTGGAGACTCTGCTAGTGGTTACCTTCAAACAAAAGGTTCCGAGGTTATTGCACAGTAATTAAACTCAACATTTTTAAGAGATGATGGACAGAATCAACCATCTGTATTTCAGCTACCACATTGCAGATGCAGAATCTGGGACCCCCATGAAGAAGATATAGTGAAGATTTTTATTCACAACTGACTACACAAGAAAGAATTTATAAGAACAATCTCCATATAAGAGAGAGAAGTGGCACTGAATCCCTGTAATGCACATACATTATCAGGAGAACTGTATGCTCCTATCATTAGAGACTGAATCATTCCTAAGGGTTTAAAAGTTTTCAAAACAAAGGAAAAAACAAGCATAAATCCAAGGACAGCATTTTGATGAGACAGTGGAGAAATGCTGATAAAATGCCATGTGGTTTTGTTGCTCGGTATCATCAGTATTAAGCTACAGTCCCACTGCATCCAGACATGGTATCAAGACAGGTATAAATAAAGTTACACTAACATTTTGTTGTTGCAGTTTATCGCCCTGTTTATTACTTTCAGAGCAGCTGAACACAGCTGAAATGCTGAATGTGTGTGGCCAAGGCAAGGACTAACACATCATCCTCAGCAGCTTTGTAAGACCTTTTTTTTACTGGATTAGCTGTTATATGAAAAGTAAAGTCACATATTGATTTGTGAAATGTAGATATGCTTCAATCTATTGAACAGAACATTTAAAGGAGAGGAGTTACAAGTTCCCTGTTGCGTACAACTGACAAATTGAGTGTGGCACTCACATTTAAAATTACCATAATATTCCTTTACGAAACAGGGCTCAGATAATGCCTCTGTCAACATCGACGTGTACCAGTCCTCCCTCACCTATTTTTTTGGTTTATTCCCAGAGAAATAATTATAACCATCATTAAAAAGAAAAGTGGCAGCTACAAGCTTGGTACCAACACTGTGAGACTGCAATCATGCCTGCATGGGAATGTAGGCACAGCCCTCACATTACTGTGGATAATTCTAGGCAATCACCTCATGTTCCTTCCCAGGAGAGAAATTAAATGTGCTGCTTTTTTGCAAAGATTCTAACTTTTAAGGCAAAAAGACAGATGTTTGGTCATGTTCTAGATGCGTAAGGGATAAATCAGGCAGTGACACATAAAGAACAGCCAGGTACACGTCTGGATAGTCTTTTGTTAAAAGGAAAAAACAAGTAATCATGCCAGAGAAAAGAGAATGGAAATAAGCTGAGAGGATGTAGGGGAAAACACGATGAATGAGAACATTATCTGAGGAAAAACAATTTGAGTTTGATAAACATATCAAGGAATACACAAAAGTTCAAAGCCAAGGAAAATGATGGGTAGAGCTGGATGTTCCTGGATCTCACCATCCTGGAATATTGTTGCTTTCTTTACTGCAATACAATTAATAATTAGCATGGCATCCTCCTGGGCAAACACTTCCACAGAATTCAATACTTACATCCTGATGTGTAAAACCACTTGAAAAGTATATGGCTTTTAAATATCAGGAGAAGTCAAGCAGCCTAACCACGAAACCCCAGGCACTTGCTCACAGTTCAGTTCCTTACAGACTGAACACATCAAAAAACAAATCACTGTCAGCAGAGGATGCAAAAATTCAGTGTCACCAAAAACCTGTTTAATTTATGGTGCCCCATCTCCTGTTTCTCACAATGGAACATTCTGAGTGCTCATCCTTTTAATTCAATTTGATATTCAATTTATTTTAATTATTGTGACTATAAAAAACTAATTTTAAAAGTTCTATCATGAATGAATCAAATCTCCACCCTCTAAATGTTACCAGTTCTGAGGAGATAAAGGGAGGCATGTCTTGTGTAATTCAGCTTAATGTTGCATAACCATCCCTCGTGGTTTGTACAGCCTAATATAAACAGAGACAAAATTATTCAGCTTTTGTTTTCTTTCCTCCAAGTTAGTTTACATGGAAAATAATAGCTGGTTGAAAAATCACAATTTTGGTGACTTGTGATGCTATGAAATGGCATCAATAAGCAAAGGCAGACATGAGTTTCTCTTCCATGATGAAATTAGCTCCTCAATTAGCCCCTTTTTTGACCTTCAGTCCTGGGTCCAGGCTGGAAGTCAAGCACTGCCCTTTTTCATACTAGTACCCAAGGTATTGCACGGCATGGATGGTGACAGATTTCTTAATGATGCTTTGCATTTTTGATCATTAACCTAGGAAGATATGCTGCATAGTCAGCCACAGCTGGCACAGGTTTCTCAGAGAAGCTGTGGTTGCTCCAACCCTGGAAGTGTCCAAGGCCAGGCTGGACAGGGACCCTGGGATAGTGGAAGGTCTTCCTGCCCATGGCAGGGGTGGAACAAGATCAGCTCTAAGGTTCCTTCCCACTCAAACCATTCAGGGATTTTATTCCATGATTCTAAGAAGCACTAGTGAACAAACTTAAGTCTCGTATCATGTCCACATGACAATTACATGCTTCAGACTATATATTATGTACATGATTATGTATTTTTCTATTGCAAGCTGAAATTCACTTTAATGCAATGAATTTGTTTTCCTCCCTTTTATCTGGATGTACAGTAAACTCCAATCCAAAGCAATTATTAATTGCAAGCCTAAAGAGGTAGACTTTCTAACTTTTTTTAAAAATCGGAGATACAACAGAGCAACTTTTCCTTTGTGGCAAGATCTATATGAGTGGTGCTATGCACCATATGACAATGGGTACAGACACCCAGGTCGCTTGTGTGTACTAGAAAAAGCCACATTTCTCACTGTGCATTCACATCACAGCAATTTTCCAGCTAAATTATACTTTCAGCTAAATAACTGCTAATTATATAGTTAGCACAATAAGCAGGAAGAAGCTTATCTGCCTAAAAAAAGCAAAACCTGAACAGGGATTGGTAAGGGAGTATCTACAACTGTACAATTTAAATAGGGTAAAAGAAAACAACAAGACAACACACTGTGCTGAAGTCTTAATTCAAAGAAACCTGACGAAATAAAGTGGAAATGTCACATGTAATTGCAAAAAAAAAAAAAAAAACACCAAAAAAAAACTTGATGGAAATGCAGGCTGACAAAAAAAACATGTCCAAACACAATTCTAATCTTAACTGCTTATGACAATGAATGGCTTTTAGTGAGTGGGAACTTGCTGCCAGTAATAAAACGCTTTGACATTTGAATTTTTAAAAGTGCAAGTTGCTTTGTGTCAAAGCTTGGTGGCTTTAGCTCATTCTGACCAAGGCTGCTGGTCCCTCTCCAGCAGAGCCAGGAGTGCTCACAGTGGGCAAAAGCTGTGAAGCAGCTACTTGAAATAGCTGGATGTGATGTAATAATTTCCTTCCCAGCAACTCCACAATTCACAGAAGAAAAACCATCTTGGACTCACTACTCTCCCTGCTAGTTCTGAGTGACCCCTTAAGGATATCTGCTCCCTTTGCCTCTCTTTGCAACTCAGAAAATCCCAGGATGGTTTGGGTGGGAAGGGACCTTAAAGCTCATCTCCTTCCACCCCCTGCCTTGGGCAGGGACACCTTCCACTGTCCCAGGCTGCTCCAAGCCCTGTCCAGCCTGGCCTGGGACACTGCCAGGGATCCAGGGGCAGCCA
>VZUI01036164.1:0-53797 GCA_013401135.1 Cettia cetti | reverse complement strand
TGTCCCTGCTGTGTGCAGAGCTGAGTGACCCTGCCTGTGAGCTCAGAGCTGCACCCTGGGCAGCACAGAGCCTGAAAACCAGAAAAACTTGACACCACTCAAATTTCTGTCATAGATCAAACCTGTGGTCTTGGTGGTAACACCCAACAGCTCAGCTGGAATGGTTGTGATGAGGTTTAAACTAGGCCTGGCACTAAACAGTCTGGGAACTTTTGGAAATATCACAGCTCAGCAAACCTTTTGCACACATGAAATTAGAAAGGCACATTTTTAGCTTCCCCTGCAGCTAATTGTAGGAAATATTGGGGTGCACAGGATAGAGGGCACTGTGGATTTAATTAGCACAGTCAGCCTGATAACCAAGATGCCTTGGCATGAACAAAGAGCTTTGAAGATTACAAGAAGACTGGATTAAGGAGAAGATTGAATCAAACTTCTGCAAGCAAGAGATGGTGTAAAACGTGTAAGTTTGTCTGTGTGATGTTTAACCTAATCATCGTAGCAAAAAAATTGTAAAAACTAGTAAAAACTAGCCTTCCTAGAATAGTATATAAGCATTTGGAAATCACAGTAAAAAACAAATTCTGATCATGAATCAGTCTTCCCATCTCTCTCTCAACTGTCAATAGCTAATCATAAAAGCCAAAATTGTATCTTGTACCAAAAAGGATCTCCTGCAATTTGAGGGTAATTTATACTTCAGAAGAAAGCAAAGAAAGAGGAGAGGAAGCTCCCCCAGGGCTGTGGGGTCGGCTTGCCCTGGCTCCCAGGAGGTGGGCTCAGGTGGCACATGGCATCAGCTCTGCTCTTCAGCCAGACCCAGCTCTGAGGCTGCTCTGCTCAGCCCTCCCTGCCCTGGCAGGGCACAGGCAGCACAGCCTGCAGCCCTCAGGCTCTCCAAAGAGCTGAGATCACCAGGAGAAAGCCCTGCTAGCAAGGTGGAAGCCAGGAGCAGCGTTTCTGTCAGAGGCTTTGTGTCTGCCAGGCTGAGCTGCTGCGAACGGTTTGCGTGTCTCGTTTACAACGCAGCCAAGCTGGCTGGTGGAGGAAACAGCCTTGGAGCAGCTGGGAAATGCTCCTTGTCAACAGTGCAGCTCTCAGTGCTGACAGCACAGGGGTAATCTCCCAATTTCCCCTTCTCCCCTTCCTCCTCGTGGTGGGTCGTTGACATTAGGAATTAAGACTTCAAATGAGAGAGTTCAGAAAATCTGCAGATCAAGTTCAACTTGTCTACCCAACATTATCAGCATTTTTTCTCCCAGAAACTACCAGGTCTCCTTCCATTCCTGCTTCTTTCCTACTTGTGAGATCTCAGGGTCATTCACAGGTTGTTTGTGAGAAGCACTGACACAGATTTTTGGGCACCCTACTCACAAATGCTCCTTCCTCGAAGTTCAGAGTGGCCAAGTGCATGAGCCTGGTTTATACACCTCAAAACCCCTCAGTGAGCAAAAGAATCTGACATCCCTCTTCCCAGCAAAAATACTGGCCTACCTAGTTATTTAGGGTTTCTTATGCTTTTTTTAGGGCTTATGCTTATTTATGCTTTTTTAGGGTCTTCTTATTTACAGTTTCTTAGGGCGGATTCATGGGTTTCTTAAATACCTGTCCCCAGGATTCATTTTCTTCATTATTAATCTTAAACAAGGTTAATAATCTTCTTTAAGCCAATTATTTAAGAAGGTAATAATTGTTTCTGCTCTGTCCATCCTTCTCTTCCCACTTCCTCTAGTCCCCAAGCACAGACACCACCTTGCCAAAGCATAAAGATAGTTGGATGTCAGACCTGCAGACCAAAGCACTCATATCTCGAGGGTATTTCTACCAACTCAAAAGCAAACCCCTCTTTTACTGAGCAGATAAGGATTACTTAACGAAAAGTGTTCACAGGTGTGCAAGTTACTGGAATCGGGGATCTTATCCCCAGCTGGCATGGGAAGTGTTGACAATGACAAAGCAAATAAATGCATAAGCACTCAAAATCATCCTTTTAAGCACATCTTCACTTCCAGCCTTTTAACGCCGAGTGATTTCTCGCCGTTTGCCAAAAGGAATCGCTGTTTTCTGGATGCCCACACGGCCAGGCGCACGGGCTCAGCTGCGGTTGTTAAGCTGCTTTTAGCACCTGAGACACACCAGTGCTGTTAGCAGGTTTTTCACGCCAAGCCCTTTTCCCCGTTATCTCACCGGGATTATCTCAGCACTAAATTCCAGCAGTTGCAGGGTCCGTGGATTTCGGCACTTGGCACTTCTGGAATTTGCACTGGATAGAGTTTCACTTCGTGGCCAGTCATATTTATGTATTTTATACAGACTGCTCCCAGGATTATCTCATTTTTCCATTATAAAACACAAAGCCAGGGCTGCTGGCAGCAGCAGTGATTTGGGGAGCTCGTTGGGACTCTGCTGCCAAGGTACCCACACCCAAGCAGGTCAGCTCCCACACCAAAGGATCTTCCCTTCCCTTGCTCATCACTAAAAAAGAAAAAAAAACCCCACAGAATTCTAGCAGAGTTGAGTCAATTTTTACCTAGCTATTATAGTGCTCCTTATTGCTAGAAAATTCTGAATCCACAAGGCTGGAATTTTTCACAGAAAAAGGGGCTCGTTCCCAATGGAGAGTTTTAACGACCTGGATTTAACTTCCAGGTCTCTATTTCTTTGGGAAGCAATTAAATAACATTTTAATTTGTGAAAGAGAAAGGTCTCCAGGATGCAAAATTGATTTTATTCAACCACAGAGGTTAAAGAGGTTCTCTCTTTGACACTGAAACCAATTACTTCAAGTAGCCTTGTGTCAAAGTCAAGGTAGAGATTTGCAGAGATTAATATTATCCCATCCCAAGGAGTTTACCAGTTTTTCAGCAGCTGTGAGGAGCCCTAGACAGAATGTACACATTTAAGAAATAAAACACACACTCAATTTCTCAAAAAATTATATATAAACATGTCTGATCAGCCCCCTTCAAAGGAGAATATAATTGATATTAAAAGCGGTAACACTTCAGGCTCAGATGGGTTCTGATTACACATTATCAAATATTTAAAACAAAAGGCTGTAGGCTCTTGTGCAAAAGTAATGCTGGGGGAGAAAAAAGATGACAGTCTTTCCTTTTAAGTTTATACACAAACATTTTGGGTGAGATATTACTGTACTAAAAATACACCTCTGAGCAGTTGTAGATATTACAATAGGATTAAAAGGGAAAAACTTGGAGAAATTCAGGCTCGGTTAAGCTCCTGTCATTCATTCCAGTGGCAGGGGTCGTGCTACACCTGGGGTCAATGAATAAACACAAAAAACCAAACCCTGAACACATTCAGGAAAGGCAATAAGAAATATTCCACCTTTTAGAGTGGCACCTCAGAGACAAAATCCAAATCCATTTAAGTAGCAAGACACCAAACAAACTGCAGTGGCTGGCATATCATAGACACAATCCATGGGATGTGTTACCAAGGAGATGATGTTAATAGGGAAGAAACAAGAGAGTAGGAGTGGAATTAGGTAACTATTCTCTCTGCCTGTCGAGTCAGTTGTGCTCGTGTACATGGGAGGATAAATAATCTATTTTTAAAAAGCGGTGGAAAGCATAGCTCTGTTTTAAATATAGGCACTGCAGAGCTGCAGCTCGAGCTCGGTGGAGGGCTTGGCAAAGAAAACAGCTCCGGCAGGAGGCTCGTCTTGTTTGTCCCGCCCCTCCCCAAACACCTTTTAGTTATGAGAAAATGACTACAAACGGCTTCACAAAAAGCAATTTCTGATAAAAAATAATGGATGCCTGGAGCTCCCAGCACTTCCCCCTGTCCCCAGAGTGACAGCTGTAATGTCAGTGTGCTCAGCCTCTAAACAATCAGCAGCTTTAGGTGCACTCCCAGCCTACCAAAGCCCTCACGCTGCAGCAACCAAACACTGAAATTTCTCACTCCCCGCAACTAATTATTAAATTACTGTATTTGTTGAAAGGCTGACAAAACAAAATGCCCTTCTGAAAGCTGACTGCTTGGAGATATTTCAGCTTCAAATGGATACACCGTGCCTTTTTTTTTTTTTTTTTTTTTTTTTGGTACAGAAATTACCAGGAGCTATTTAGATTTAAGGGAAATTTCTCATCCAATAGGTGGTGCTAGCAAGTCCTCCAGTTATCTAAATAGCTGAGAGAAGTATTGCTAAAAAAAGGAAAAAAGACAGAAAAAAACCACAAAACCCACTAAGAAGAATCAAAGACAATATTCTGTCAATAGCAGGCTTCTAAAGTACACTTATTTTTACTATTTTAGAATTGTTGCCTTCCTCTGAAATGGTCGAGTTTCTTTCATTTAAAAATTTCTCCAATGTTCTCATCCAAACTGCATCTGGTAACAGCAGCCTGTGTGTGATACTGCATGATAGCAGGGACCAGACAGTCTGCCTTCAAATTCCTGCTCTATTTCCTGTGTCCATCACTCCTTAAAGTGAGAGGGGATTTAATACTCCTACAAAATTTCAGAGTGATGTTATAATCTCTCTCCCAAGGCACCAGATTTTTTTTGATATTCCAATCGTAACATATTATTGAACACAGGAGCTGCCTTCGTGAGGAATGCATGGAACATGAAAACCAAGTGCAAATCACCTGTTTTTAGCTGTCTTCTCATGATGTTCATCAAGAGATGAAAGGTTCACATTTATTCAGCTACAAGGCCAAGACTAAGGGACATTTGCATTGTTCCACAGGTGGGAAAACTGACTCTGGTTTTCATGAGATGAGAGAGACAACAGAAGATCAAGGTAGAGCCAGGTTGGAGCAAAATACCCCATGAATGATTGGATTGAAACACCAAGCCTGCCCCAACCTCCATGGCAGAAAGAATAATAAAAATAATTCATAATGTCAAAAAACTTGCATTCAGAAATTTCAGCTTGTCATTAAATTTCAAAAAAAAGAGCATTTAATATAAAAGAATATTAAGTCTACAATACATACAACACAGTATTTTAGATTTTAAAAAATTTTCAGATCCCAAACCATTTATTTTTGCTTTTTCATGTAGTTATTATTTACATTGCACAAAACCTTTTTCACAAAACCTTTATAAATTTTTTTTTGCCCATTTTTATAACTTTTTCATCATTGGTTGGACAATAAATCCAACTTCATAGAAGTCACGGAACTTCTTTTTCTGTGTGACTAAACTGTAGCCTTCAGATACTAAAATTATAAATTAAATTGTCATTTCTCAGCACCTTCATCATGAAACAGGGAAAATTCCTGAATTTTCTCGTGTATTAAGTAACAAATGGCACTAACACAAAAGGAAGCACAAAGCACATCACACAAAGTACTTTGATAATTCATTTCCCAAATGTCATTTATAGTGCTGCTTATTTATGATAATATTTCTTACGGTAAGAGTAAATGCCCTTGGGCATATTTTTATTACTTAAGACGCTTTTGCTTTTAAAAGGCCTCACTGCAGCACTCCACTGTTGAATTTTTGCAAAGTGGCAGGGAAAACACCATTTTTCTGCAGGGCAAATAAAAAAAAATTGATTGCTAAGGTTTTCTGCACCTTTTAAGAGCACTCAGGCTTCCTACACTGCTTTAGATTCAACTGCTCCTAAACATCTTTGAATCATCGGCATCACAACATCTCATAAAGAAAAAAAATCATTAAAAAATAAATAAAAAATCTATATTTCACACATTGCTGAAGCCTTCCCCACCTCAATTCAGGGAGGAGAGAGTATTTGTAGCAACACTGAAAGACAACACGTGGAGCTTATCCCATGCAGCCCAAAGGGTGATTTAGGGGAGAGGAATGCACTTCCCAGGGCTGCAGAGGCTGACATCCCAAACCTTGCAGAGCAGCGCAGCTCCTGACCATAAATAGGTTGAGCCCTGCAGTTTTCAGGCTCAGTGCCAAGGTTTGAGCACGGGCTGGGGTCCAAAGGGGCAGAGTGCCTCCTCAGCTCCTCACCCCTGGGCATTTCCCACCCACCTCAGCTCCACTGCAAACCAGCCAAGGCTCTCCTGCAGCCTTATCCTTCACCCTCACCTTCCTCACCACAGGTGTGGCACAAACACATAATTAAAGGCAAAACAAATGCAAGTGCACCTCCTTGGCAAGGTCCACAAATGATCACTGAACCACAATTTTGCTTTTATTTGTCCCATTATCTCCAAAGAAAATGAAAGCCCTGCAATATTCAGCCTCTCCACAGCCTGAATGTTATTTTTTGTTCAGCATTTCTTCAAGATTGCAGCATGCTCTGATGTGGCTGCACTGTTCTAGAAAAACATCTTTCCATCTCTGCTGCACTCCCCAGCTATTGAGAACCCACATGTTCACTTCTGGGAGATGGCAACAAGTCCCCAACACCTTGGAGAGCAAAGGCTCTGCCTTAGAGCCGTGGACAGTTCATGCAAGGACCACAGCTCACACAAGAGCCTGAGCCTGCCAACACAGGAAGCAAAACCCAACATCATTTTGCAATCCAGGTGTATGTTGTTGAAAGTGCTGCAGTTACCAAATTGAAACAGCTTCATTACTTTAAGTGTTCACAGTTTGGGGGGTTTTTTTAATTTTAAAGATACCAGCAGATTTTTTTTTTTTTTTTTTTTTAAGGAAGAACATAACCTGCTCCTACTTGTCACAAGATGGAAACCAGTGGATGAAAGAAATGCCAAATTCAATATATCCTGCTCCAGGTTTGTTCCATACTTCATTATTTGAGAGCTGTGATGGCTCTCCCTTTCTTATGCCAAGTGGGCTGACACCTTTAGGGTGTTCTTCATAGCCTGAAGCTGTTTGAGCAGCACCTCCAGACCTGAGCCCTGAAAACAGGCTGCTGTTTGTACTGTTGAACAAAAAGGTTCAGCATTTATGGTGCCAGGCAGAAATCAAGGGCACCAAAGGCATTTGTCTACTACAGCAGAGCCTTCCTGCTCACCTCTGCTCCTTTGCTTTCCTTTCTGTCAAATCAACAGAATCATCCAACCCTGAGAATGTTCTTTACACAAAACATCACCAGCAAAAGTTGTTATCAAAATACAACAGACATTTTCCTCTTTTATTTCTGAGTTATTGGTATCAAGAGTACACCAGAGCCCATTCCTCTTGAAATTGTCAATATTTTTCTTCCTCATGTAAGGATAAAATACATCAAAATGTTTAGAATTCTGAATCCCACTCTTAACATGGAACCCATGAATGACCCTGATCTTGGAAAAGCAAGACAGAAAGAATGTGTTTGCAGTTACTAACAAGTTAATTAAATTCAGAAATGGTGTTGAATTCCTTCTTTATAAGACAGTTTCAATAGTATTTTGCATAGAGCTCAATTAGCAAACTTGAAATAATTGGCAATGCACTCAACTTCCAGTTTCACACCACAATTAAAATGCATCTACGGCTAGAGACAGCAACATGACATTACCTTAGATCTATACAAATTTAGCAATGTCAGTGACTTAGCAAGAAACATTGGGTGGCCATGATCTCAAATGGCCTAAAATCCCTGATTTCTATGACAAATCACAAAACTCACAGGTTGAAAAGGCTTCTTGGAGCCAGCAGAGACCCACACAATGCTGGTCCTGCAGCCAGGCCACCGTGTGTCCCCTCCTTGCCCTCAGCACACCTAATGCACAAATTGCACTCCTCTCACAGCTCTTCATTGCTCAGGAAGCTTCTGCCAGGCACAACTCCATCCATTGGGGTGCTGCTCCACAGGGCAGACACATTTAGCACATAATAACTCAAAGATGCCAAATTTTAAACCATATTTTTCAAACCAGTCCACTCTGCTAGATGGAAGCCCTTTTAGCTTGACTGGCAAGTTGACAATTTGGCATCCCATCATTTTAACGAGCTACATAGCTCTTGAACAGAGTTTAATTAAAATTGGCTCCACTACACACACTGCCCTGCAGTTTATAGGACAATTTCCAGGTCAGATGCACCTATCAGTGCCACCTTTTGGCAGGCACAGCTCTCCCAACCACGCACAGGAAACATTGCTCGACACAGGCTGCAAGGGCCACTAGATAGCAGCAAATGGAGCTGTGTGCTCAGCAGCACGGGCAGTGCCCTCTCCCCCAGCCAGCCCCCTCTGCACACACAGGCAGCTGAGCTCTGAGCATCCACTGTACACAGGAACACTACACAGGAAAAAACAGCAGCTTTCCATAAACCACACCTGCAGATATGACAAAAACAGTTGCTGACAGCAATCTCAAGGAGAGAAACACTGGCTGTACTCACAAAATGCAGAAGTGCCTAGCTGAAGAGAAGCAAGCTGCGCCTGGAGGAGAACCTTACTCTTCAGAGGAGCCTATCTTTATATCCCACCCTGCCCCAGCAAGGAGTGGATTTCCTCCACACCCCTGATGGGGGTAATGAAGGACACCTGGGCAGCCTCTGATCCTCACCACAAGGGTCTGGAATCCCTGGGCTGAACAGGAGCAGCCTCTTAGAGGTGATTAGCTCTGAGGAGAGCAACCTGTGCTGGCCAAACCAACACCTGTGCCTTTTCAGCTCAGCAATTAGTCAGGCTTTGCAGGTAGCACCCCCCTCTCAAGGTGGGTCCAGTGACTTTCTGTGGTTGTCAGAAACACAGAACTGGAGACAGGGGGTAATGAAGGACACCTGGGCAGCCTCTGATCCTCACCACAAGGGTCTGGGATCCCTGGGCTGAACAGGAGCAGCCTCTTAGAGGTGATTAGCTCTGAGGAGTCTGAGGAGAGCAACCTGTGCCGGCCAAATCAACTCCTGTGCCGGCCAAATCAACTCCTGTGTCTTTTTGGCTCAGCAATTAGTCAGGTTTTGCAGGTAGCACCCTCCTCTCAAGGTGGCTCCAGTGATGTTCTGTGGTTCCCAGAACCAGAGAAGTGAAGGCAGAGGTTTCTTCCCGCTGGTTTTCAGTTCTTTTGCTACTCTCTACACTGTGCCACAGAAGGCACCAAGAGGGCCTGCACTTTCATATCTTCCTGGACATCAAAGCTGGTGATGAAGAAGAAACCTTGTGAAGCAAAGATAACCTCACAGGCTTTAGTGACAGGCATTTCTTAGCATGTGTGAAGAAGAAAAAGCATACCTAGAGGAGCAAGTACAGAAATTTACTCCAGCTTTGCTGGGCAGAAATTTACTACAGCTTTGACAGCAAAGATAGAACAAGAGGAAAGGGGGGATTTCAGTGGCTCCCAGAAGAAAAGCTCAGATCAAAGGAACAAAGCTGGTGGGGTGATGTTGCACAGCTCCTGTCACCTTCTCTGTGGCAGCTGGGTCAGGGCTGTCCCTGCAACCTCTCAAGCAGTGTTTTGTTCCTCTTTGTGACAAGCACTGAGCAGACATGAGACGCCCAGGCCTGAACTCCCCTCGCTGGAGAGGCTCCATAAAGCCTCAGGAAAGTCAATTCTGGTTTGAAAGAGCCAGCTATGTGGCAGCAAAGCCCAAAGGTGCACTGCTCCTCTCCACTGGAGGGAGGAAGCAGGCTGCCAGGAAAGATCAATGAGCAATGAATTGTTTCCTGTTGGGGAGGTTTGCATTTTAAGCACTCTGACCATAATGGAAGTGACTGAAATTAAGACTGACATGCACTTTGGGAAGCAGCAATTCCTCACACCACAGACTCACTCTCAGCCTCTGTGCTGATGACCACATGAAACTGCAAATTTTCAGATGAGAAACAGAATTTTTGCAGCTCCAGGGTGTTCAGGGCTGGGCTTTGAACTTGAAGCAGCTCTTTAGAATACATCTTGGGAAAAGATGGTGCACTGTTATGTGGAATGACTGACATAAAAAGGATAAGGAAGGCTTTTCTGGCAGTTCCATCTTCCACAAAAAGAATTGTGTGTGCTCATGCAGGTGCAATTGCTGTGTGCAGGTGGGTGTAAAAATGCACAGTATGAGCAAGCAGGGAAGAAACAGATAAGAAAAAAATATTATTACTAGAAAAAAACAATTTAGAGATGTTTTTCCATAACATATCATTATTAAAGAACACAATACTCATGAAAAGAATGAAAAGCAAGTAGAAGCGTTGAAAGTGCTGGGTATGGAGGAATCCTGAGATTCAAATGAGCAGCAACACATCTCTTCCATCTCCTGTTGCAACTCCAAGTTCTTTTACCATCCTAGATAAAAAAAAAGTTCACTGCCATTGCAGAGAGCACAGACCCCTCAGCACGTGCAATATAATTAGAGCTAAATTTCAGGTTATGGATTAACAGCAATCAGGCCACAAAATGCAGGTGCTCACTACTGGAACTACTGGAAGAAACAACTGGTAATATTTTTGGAAGTCACATTCATGTCCTCAGGAATCCACCCTCAACCTTGAGGAGACTGAAACAAGGTCTGAGCTGAAATAAATCAGTAAACTGAGGATACAAATACATCCCTTCATGAAAGCATATCCCAAACTCCAAATGACTGATCATGGAAGGAGACACACATGCTGGGTAAGGCTTTTTTGATATTCTGACAGCCAAAGTCCATCTGAGTCAGTCAACTAAAAATACAGCCTAAAAAATGGAAGAGGTGTGACTTACTGACAAGTCTTCTCACCCACTCTTTTATAGACTCAGAACATGATAGATGGAAAATGGAAAAACATTTGGGTAAATTGTAATTAGAACTCTGCACACAAATTAGCAATGGAACAGTGAGGGATGCAGTGCACTGCAGCAGCTCGGGCCCCAGCTAGGAAACACAGCAGGGGAGAGGATGAGCCAGAGGAGGCCCCAACAAGGGATTCTCCTTCACCTCAAGTAAAGCTGTCCTCCTGCAGAGCTGGTCTGAACAGAAAATCTGTTTGGGATTCAGGAATATAAAGGTGAAGCCTGAAGGACTAGATCTGCTCAGGTTCTCACAAAATTATTTTTCCTTTCCCTTCTTCTTTTTTATTTTGACAGCTTTTAAGATAGGTTTTCCAAAGGCACCCATTCTGGCATTCCAGATCTTTTAGATAACATGAAAAATCTCCCTCTTGCTGTCTGCTTTTCCTGGTTTAACAGGAACTTCAATTGTCTCAGGAGGAGGGCTAATAATTCAACTACCTTTGCTCAAAGTAACTAAAAACTGGCATCCACCTAAAAACATCTCAGGTGTTCCTGCTCAGATTGAATTGTTTGGAGAGCTGTAATACCAAAGGGGACATTGTTTGTAAACTCTTTTGAAAGATGATGTTCTCATTCCAAATACCTAAATTAAATCTGATTTTGCATAACATACACAAGCACCAAAAGAATTCCTTGTCTGTGGATTGAAGAGGTTCTTTGCTTGCTTGTTCTGCTTTTCTTAAGTTTTTATGGAGGCAGGAAAAGTTATTCTTTTCCAAATAACCTATTTGGAAAAGAATACAGTCCCGGGCCCCAAATTCTAGTTTTGCAAAGAAATCTAGTTCACTGAGGGTGGAATCAGGTCAGCTTGAGAGTGAAAACCGTTCAAGAAGAGCTCAGGCAAGAGAACTGGAAAATTAGAATTCTATGCACAGAATCACATTGCACTAGAGCTGTGTTAAAACAAGTGCACAGGAATTTGTGCTAGCAGGAATCAGGACAACTAACAGCACAAATTGAAAGCAGCAGTGAAATGCATACCTGACCAAAGGAAGATAAGGGAATTTGACAAGTATACAACCAACTCAGGAAAACTGTAGCTTGCAAAAGTCATCTAAAATGGTTCACCTGCTTTAGGGAGGGAGCCCTTGCAGCCTTTGGTGTTTTAACATGAAGGTTATGCTTGTCTCTACCTGGGCTGGCTGGTTTTGGGATCAGCTGGAAGCTGTCACATATTCTCCTCAAATCTGTCTCCTTCTGTCCAAACAAGGCTGCAGACTAAAGCCATCTGTCCCTGCAGCAGGTGAGCCTGGCCTTTTTAAAAAGGGCTCTTTTGTGAGTAACACAGTGGTGCTGCAGCACCACAACACCAGGCAGAAAACACAGACCTCCTCAGACATGAACTTCACTTGAGTCAGGGACAGGGAGCTTCCCCAGCTATTGATGCACACAGCAGGAAAGTGATCATGGCAAGCTCAGCTTTCCCCCCTTGAATACCAAGTGGGTTCAAAGCAAATCTTAAATGCATTCCCCACTGTTGGGTCAGCATTTTTCATTTCGGGCCAGAACCAATAAACAGCTCTTAAAATGCTGAGGAAAATGTGGAATTACAGAATCACAGAATCCTTTAGGCTGGAAAAGACCTTTGAGATGGAGTCCAACCTCCAGGCACCCCCTGTCAGCACTGAGTGCCACATCCAGTTGCTCCTTGAACACCTCAGGGGTGGTGGTTACATCCCTGGGAAGTCCATCCAAGATTTAACAAGCTTTCCCCATGAAGTTATTCCTTCTGATGAGCAATACTCATGAACTTCCCCTGGCACAGCTTGAGGCTCTGTGCTGTAGCTGCTGCCTGGGAGAAGAGCCTGACCCACCTGGCTGCAGCCCCCTGTCAAAGAGCTGAGAGAGAAAATGAGGAGTTTCCATCAGTTTGCTTTTTGCTGGCCAGTGGAAAAGCTTTAGGGCTGTCCCAGCAACACAGGTAAAGGCTCAAACATGTGGGAAACCCAATTAATACACAATGAAAAATAACACCAGCAAATGCCTGAGGAAAGAGAGAAGTCCCATGAGCAGCGAGTCAGTGAAGCAACCACAAAAATCAATACACCAACAGCAAGTGTGTGCCCCAGAAATTGCAGACTACCTGCCAAGGCGTGGTGCTCAGAGGAATTTGAATTATATTTATAGTCTTCTAATAAGTATTCTATTCCATGTTGCAAGATTTCGTAGCAGCAAATGCAATTCCTCTTGCTTTTTATTTTTTCCATACCTGTCCACTCAGAATGACAAACAAGAACCAATTCTCCAGCACTCTGTACCAAAAACATGCTGAAGGTCAAGGTTTTAATTTAATAATTACTAATAACTAAATTACTAATAATTACTAATAAACTAAATTTAATAATTTAATAATAACTAACTATTTCCAGCAGTTGTTTGAGGATGTTTGTAGAAAATGCTCAGAATTGTTGCACTGTTTATGTTTGACACTATCTGTTGAAAAGAAAACTCTTTCAGTTTAATATGACATTGGGGGGAACTCTTGCAACCTGAGCTGTTGCTTCTCAGATGTGTTTGTGGAGTTTGAAGTCACATTCCAGGGATTAGATCTCCCGTGATGGATGCTCAGTGTACAACCAGAGAACAGGCTGAGTGTGCTGCAGACCAAGGCTAATCCCTACAGAGCAGAGAGGCAGCAGATACTTCAACTATTTCTCTTGTGAGGCATTAAATCAGCTGAGGAAATCAACAGCAAAAGGAAGATGTTCCTGTACTGCTCAACACAGAAAAAAAAAGAAAAAAAAAGAAAAAAAAAAGTTTCAGATTAACCAGGCCCAATATTAAATATTTTGCTTTCTCTTCCAAAGAAAACAAAACACTGGTAACAGCTTTTTTTTTGAAGGAAAATTTAAGTTTTTCAAAAGACAAATTTTATTTCAAGTAATGTTGCTAGAAAATGTTGCAATTATTAATAACACAGACCAAAGAAATCCTCTTTCATTTGCAAACTGCATGAAACTGTTGCAAAACCTAATCCTCTCAAGAGAGATCCCACTCCTAAACCATAAAAACAAATCACTTGTGTGATTCTCTCTAACAAAGAGAGTTTCTGAATTGGAAGCTGCAAGAGCAAGCATATTCAAAATCTTAGTTACACATCTCAAACTTTACTGTGAGCTGGATCAACCACATTTAACTTGCTGTCAGAAAAGTTCAGATGTACACCTCATAACACCCCAGCAACCTCAGCACGTGCTCCCAAAGCCTGATTTGTGATCCAAATTTGAAAGAGAGGGATGTGTGAGATGCCCATTGTATATATCAATAGATGATAATATAGATACATATCTATGTTAATGGATGAATAACAAAAGCAGTGTCCAGGATGAAATATTGCTGCTGAGACATCACAACTAAAACCAAGCAGAAAGATGTCATCTGTAGGAACAGGACTTAGCAACCAAAACTAAGAGGAAAAAACAGCCAAGAGATATTGCAGAGGGCACGTTACCAAAAGCCTTTTCCACTGTTGAGGCAATAGCTGTGATAAATACTCGAGGCATCCTTAAAGCTGTAGATTCCAAGAGCCCTTTCATTTGCCACTCCAAATGTATCCCACTGGGAAAATGTCCATCTAATTTTGGCTTCATGCCTCTCACCCCAAAACAAAAACTGAACAAAAGAATGCATTTTCCTGTGTTTTTATCTGTGCTACATCTACCTTCTAGTTCTGCACCCACGACTTCTAGTACTGCAGGGGCAAAGACTTCTATTCCTTCAGAAAGAGATGCCTCTGAAAGACACTCCTCAGAGACATGAGAATATTTCTGAGTGATTAAAGTATGCCCAGAGAATTGTTTTTCTTGGTTTACGTTCAACTTGGATTCCAGCTCAGTTCCCATTCTGAAGAAAGGACACTTGAACCACAGAAAACCCCAAATAAAGCTTGCTAGGAGCAGTTGTCTCTTTAGTTCAGACATTTTGACTTCAGCACACTCACAAAAACAAGTTGTGCCAGACACTCTGGGTATAAACATTTCAAAATCAATCAAATCAGAATTTACAATAGGAGTTGGAACAATATTTGGGTAACAGCATTATGACCAGTCTAAAGGTTGACTGTGCATTTCATTTTATGTTTAGCAGGTCTCTTAGCTAGTCTCACTTTTAGTGCTGAGGTAACAGGATCCTTTTTGCTAATTAAATCTTAATATGCAACAGAGGAGAAGCACAGGAAAACAATTCCATTTTGGGGCTTCATGTAAACAGCTCTGTTCAAAGAGCATTAAAGTGTGAGGAATCTGCAGCCAGCCTTCATGTTCTGATGGGAAAGGGGATAAGCCACAGAGCCACTGCAACCTGAGGGAGGTAAACCTGCTCAGCTCCATGTCCAGCTGCAGAACACCAGGACAGTGCAGCATTACTTTACAACCAGAATTTTTCCCGTTTCTAAAAATATCTGGAATATTTTTTGGCTAATTTCATGGAAATGCCATGTAAACCATGTAGCAAGTGTTAAATGCCAGTACAGAGCTAAACAAACATTTGGTAAAAAGTGCTGTTGCTGATTATATTAACAGCACCATAAGCTCTCACCTGGATTCAGATTCAGGAGTCAAAGCACTTCATGGCACACCATAGAATAAAGCTCTTTTACAAAGAATCAGTTTACAAAAATATGAAAACAAGGGAATACAGAAAGGAAATAGAATTGGGCAAGCCACACATCCAGTTTTTCACCCAGTAGGGAGACATGAGCAGCCAGATTCTCCAGGAGAACGCCTTGGGAGATGGGATAAGTGAAGGTTCACCATGGCAGTAAGACTTCATTATCACCCTCCTTTAGGTAAATGCAAAAGAAATGGAGACATATTTTTAAGGTATGCACTGAAATATTAAGAATAACACTTCACATCTACTTCATCCAAAACTGTTCACATATTTAAAGATGATAAATTGAACCATCACACCTTTGAGACAAAAGAGGTCATTATTGGTTTTGGAATTGTTAATGAATATAAAGTTAATGCATTCAGGTGAGGAAGCTGTGGCTGTGTTGAACTCAGTACATCTGCCACCAATTCCAGTCAAAGCCAGGATTTCCCTCAGTGCTGCAGGGCTGGAACTGACTTTTACAATTCAACAAAGAAACCCAGAAAAGAAAGGCTGGGCTGGACGTGTTCATTGGAGAAAATATTAAATGAGGCAACCAGGGCATGGTGTAGGGATGAGAAGATTCCTTGGGCAACAAAACATTTTGGAGGCACAACCATTCACACTGCCAAGGTGCAATGAAGCACTGTCTCAGGATGTGTGAGATAACCTCACAAATAAAGGCAGTAAAATATTTGTATGAAGTTGTTTAGGATTCTGTTTGGAGATTAGCAATTTTCCCAGTACGGGGTCAGCTTTCCACAAGTTTTTCCACACAAACACATGTTGCTAGCAGCATAAACATCCTCAGCTCCTTTAGTTAGAAATTACACATTTCATTTTTATTATAGTGACTAACACTGCTAGCCTATAACAAAATAAAATCAAATGAAGAAGTAACTCACTCCAATTGCAGTAGGTATTGTGGAATTTCATGAAATATATTACATTTCAGAAATAAATCAAAATAGGAGGCTGCATGTGCCCTTTATTATTTCAGGCTTGCTTTCTTAAAGAAATCTTGGAGCCTTGTGCAGCCTTTCAGATTTATGCTCTAAGAGCTGTGAAAGCTCCAGTATTCTCTGGAATAATGACAAAATGTCAGTTGACCAGTCATCTAACAATTTTTAAATTTGAAATAATATTTTAAGATATTTCCCATTTTCTGACCTTATTAAAAAGAGGATCCTTTACCTGTTAAATTCTGAGATTATCTGCAAACAATCCACTTTCTTTTACTAACTACATTAATTTAGTGACCTTGTCCCTATTTTAAATTACAGTTTTCAATTCTTGAGATGTCACAAACCAGGGATGAGCTGCCTGGGTAGCTCTGACAGCAGCTTTGACTACATAATAAACCAAGCCACTGCAAAAACATCTTTATCCTAAAAATGTCAAAGAGGAGAAACTAAAAAGGCTGTTAAGTCTCGTAGTCCAATGATGAGCGTTGAACAATGACACAAATTCTACTTATAGAACATATGGCAATAACTAATTCATGGGCAGATAAAAAAAAATCAACCCAAAAGATATATTCAAAACAATGCTATCAGCAAATATATTAAAATAAAACAATATAATATTCTCTCTCATTTATCTTTGGAGTGTTTCTCTTCTCTGTCTAGACAGCCACTGATAGACTCACATGACAAGGCAAGTGTATGACACAATGAGAAATTCAGATGAATTCAGAATTTGTAATTTCAAAACCAAAGTGTCCAGGGCAGTGCTGAATTATACCTCCCCACTCACCCACCACCAGGACATCCTATATCCCCAATAAATAATAGTTTTCAGTATGCTAAATCATCAGGTTGCAGTATCTCCGTGGCCAAACCAAGTTTAAACACCATGGCAGAGGGTGGGGGAGAAGGAGGCGAGGGGCAGAACAGAAAAAGCAAAAGTACATGAGGAAAAAGTCGCCTTCTAATCAGAGGAGCAGAGCTCAAAGGGTATATAATCTCCCTGTCTGAGCTGTCATGAATAGGGCTCCAAAATCTCTGTGATAAGATTATGTTTTCTGACAAAAAGAAAAAAAAATCCTTTAGATACACTTCACAGATGAAAGTGGAGCAATTCTTCTATAAGTATTGATAATATTTTAAAAATACTCCACAATGAGAGGCATTCAATGTTCTTTTCAAATGAATTCTCACCCCTTCACAGAAGAAACTGAAATAAAAGATTGGCAGGATATATATTAAAAAAAAAAAAAAAAAAAAAAAAAAAAAAAAAAAAAAAAAAAAAAAAAAGGATGGAAAGAAGAAAATCTGCAAGTCGTCACTGCACAAGTGACTCACAGATTATCCTTCCATCTTTTGACTCTCTGCCATAAAATGTGGCAGAAGAAACATTGCAAAAGAGCAGAGGGCTGAGCATGTCAGAGCTGAGATCAAATGAGGGGTCAGCAGCATTTCCAGGCTGACATGCCAGAGTGCGATTGCCTTTCCAAACTGGAGCTCGAGTGGGCCAGAAGAAACCCCACAGGAGGTGGAGGATGCGAGGGAGGGAATGGAAGAGAGAGCAGAGGAAAACTCCCTTAGGAATCACACACCCAAGAGAAAGGGTGCAGGGGGGCAAAGAGGACGGGAGATTTGTCTACAAAGAAACTTCCCGAAGCTTTAATGAGGGCAGTTGCTGCAGGAGAGGACGGGAGGAGGCAGAGAGAAGCGGGGTCCACACCTGGGCAGGCTGGAGGAGGCGGCCCCTGGGGTAACTCCTGCAGCTTATTAACGCAGGAAGTTTTCAGGTAAGGCAGAGGAAGGCACAGGGAGGGACAGACGAAGTCACAAAGAAGTTGTTTAATTAGAGGAAGAAAAGAAGAGGGGCGGAAGAGGTCGGAGGAGGCAGTTCGAAGGCAAGGTGGATGCTGAGCATCTTCCTCGCTGAACTGACTGCGGCTTGTGCACACACAGCCTGCGGTCTGGGCTGGTGGATTTCTGTCAGGCCACATCACAAACAGGTAGTAATCCCTGTTCCTATCTCTCTGAATTAGCATTCCCCCAGGGCATTTACATTTCTTCTGCATATTGAAGCAATTTTGCTCATTGCTTGCTCTCCAACGAGTCACTGTCAGTATTTTGTCAGTGCACGAGCATTTAATTCTGCGCTGTCCTTACCCTGAAAGATGATTTTGCTTCAAGACTTAAGCCGAGCCTCACCAAACTCACTTAGCATTTCGGTCAGTAGCAATGGGGAAAATAAGAAAGTTTGTGTGCCTTTGCAGGATTAAATCTATGTTTGTATTTCCGGTGAGAGAAGTGAAGGCAGCAGATGCATATATTCAGTTCTTCGGGAGGAGAATAAAAAGATGCTCGGATCTCAAAGAATGAAACCTCCAGAGTCCTTGCTTGGGGCTTAGCAGAAAGAATCCACCTTGGCTGTGCAAAGGATTTAGAAGTGGATTCCAGCGGGGTAGGGACTAGGCAGGCAGAAAGAGAAATTACACGCCTGTATCCTGGCAAGGAGGAGGCGATGCACATCACAAAAGCGATTTTAGCACCGACATTGACAGGTCGTTTGTGCGTGATGCCCCTGACCCGTGCCGTACACCAGCAGCGATTTGGGGGATTTAGGCGAGCATCCACCCTCAGGCTGATAGTGCCCTCCTCCTGATAGTGCTCTCCTCATTTTGGGTGGCGGAGCTGGATTAGAAGTTGGTTTTTCTTCACGTTTCTCCCGCGTAGGGAACTTGCAGCATCTTTAGGGTAGAGTTTTCAAACAGCTGATTCAAAAGGCTTTCCTTAGAGAACAACAGGGCACAGCCACTTCTTTTTCTGAAAGCGGCAAATTCTCCCTAACAGTGAGGATTCCCCACAAGTTCTCGAGCAGAAAAATGTTCCATGTGTGTGCAGGGCTCTGGCCATCCTTCATTTCTTTCAGGGCAAGCTTGGATATTGCAATGACCTAATTTCAGGCAGTTTCGCTTGAAAATGCTGGGAAGCATGACTTACCTGAACTCATGGAGCAATTCGAGTAGCAATTTTTACATTTCTCACACTTCTTGCCCTGGAATGCAGGATTCCTCCCTGCAGAGTAAAATACATTTCCCCATCTGTTCCTTTAACTCTCCCATGGAAGCTGTCCCACTACTGACAACCAGCATATATATATATATATATATATAAAAAAAAAAAAAAAAAAAAAAAAAAAAAAAAAGCAAAAAGCATTCTGCCATTTTGTTTTGTAGGCTGGAGTCAATGTAACAGTATAAGCCACTTATCCTTTAATCTTCTTTCCATAGTAGCAGAACGCTCAGAAGGATATTATCCTGAATTTCCTTTCCCAGGCCGGGCAGCAGCAGGCTCCCACCAAAGCAGGCTGCCTTTTCCTCTCCCAGTAACTGCACTCAGAGCAAGGATGAGATGGGAGCACCCTGTTTCAGCCCAGAGGGACCCTCCAGAGCAGGAGCAGCAGCAATTACCTGTTGCCACTACAAGCTCTCCCACAGGAAAGCGTGTTGGCATTTTGTGTGGCATTCAATTTTGTTCCACAGTGCCAGCTAATATCTGTTCTTTGCCTGCAGAGCTGGAAGAATGGAAAGCCATTGTCCTAGGACAATATTTCCCTTTTTTATTCTGTGGCACACCGTGTTTTCCTCCATCAAGTGCAGCTCTAGAGCAGTACGATGTCCCATCATTTGGAGGAAGAAAGCAGAATGAGGAAAGAGTGGCTGGTGGCAGCTTTATAACAACACTGAGAACCCATGGGTTCAAAACCCACTTTTTTTCACTAAGTCTGCAGAAGAAATTTTTCTAACACAACAGAAGAGGATCAGTAGGTCAGAGCATCGATGCTCAGGCCCCTACCTCTCCCCAGTATGAAGTTGTGCTGTAAATTCAGATGAAATTTAATCTGTTTTCCTGGATCAAAGCACCCCCACCCTGTACATGATGTAAAGTGCTCTAGCAGGCTGATCCCTGCTTCAGACCCCCACGCTCCCTTTGGGATTTGAGATCCTCTGGACACGTAGGCAGATCAGAGCTGCTGATGTGAGAAGAATTTATTTAACATGAACCACAACCACACACGAGCAATGTGGCAAGAGGGGGAAGTGTGGGCAGTCAGAGGATTTGTTTCACACCTGCACTGCTCCTCTGGACCAAAGTCCCAAGGCAAAGCCACCTTTCATTTGGGCTGTAATGAGGGAATTAAAAACAAACCAGTAACACTGAAAGAAATGCTTAAACAATGGGAGTGGGTCTGGAATGGATGTGGAACACAGAAAGGCACAGGGCTAGGAAAAGGGTGACTGAGCCCTGCATGGATGTGCTTCCAGCACATGGGATAGACATCACTTAATTCTAAGGTGTGCCTCACTTTTTTTGTCTGTCACACTGTAGACAGTGAACTCAGACTTTCTTTTTTTGGTCACATTTTTTTCTCTGAAAAATTACTACCTGAGGAGATGCACACAAATGTTTAGAAATATTTATCCTGCATCGTTTTATGATCATTTTATGATTTTATGCAAAGAGAAACTTCTACAACCTGGAAGCCCACCCAGCTGTTGCAATCCTCTGAACATGACAATGGCAATATTATTTTCCCAGTCTGGTGTGGAACCATTTTCAATCCTGTTGGTTTTCCAACTTGTTCTTTTCCTGTCCAACTAAGCCATAATATTTACTAAGGGCATTCAACCCTGATGATGGGCTAAGACACTATAGTATGTAAAAGCTAAATTATTTGGCTTAGTAATTCCCAGGACCACAAATCACTCCCAAAACTAACTGGTGACATATTTTCAAAGAGATATCTGTACAAGAAAAGGTATCTATCAAAAATATTCTTATCTGAAAAAATGTTCCTGTTTGAAAAAAAGTCTTTTTACCCTTAGAGACATTAAATTATTTCTTTTTAGAAATAACTACAGCAACAAAGTGAACAAGCAATTGTTAATAAATGAGGTCAAGTTGGCCCTTTATTTGTGTATTAAAGTGTTAGTCAAGACTCCTGTTATCAAATTTTATGAATGGACAAAAGCCTATGTAAATGGGATTTTTTATATTCTCCAAAGATTGGCAGTGATTCTGCAGGATGGGAAAATGTAATTCAATTGATACAGTGCTTAACACTGCCCTTCATAGACTCAAACAATTTAACAGAAGATTCGACCATTTAAAAAATCTTTTAAAATTAACTCACACACAGTAATGTCATTAACGAGGCCACTGGAGGTGTTGATGCAAGTTCCCTTTAAAGCAGGAGGATGAGATGAATTCTGTGTGTGAAAGCCCAGCCTCAAGCTTGAGCCCTAATACATTAATATTTATTAATACATATAATTAATGGCATTAACATTTAGCTCTAGTGCGAGGGGTGTAAGCGGGCAGGGTGTGATGCACAGGCCTCAGGCTGGCTCTGAGCACTGGCTGAGGAGATTCTCTGAGCTCCACTTGTGTTTGAGTCATCAAATAACCTGCAAGAGCCTGAAAACAACATTTTCAAAAAGCTGAGCTTAACTTCTCAGCTTTGCCATCGAGCCCCTGCTCAGCAGAACACATCTGAGTCACTCTGTTTACAGAGCACAAGCAAATCACCCAGCAGAGGACAGCCTGGAAAACAGAGCAGCCTGAAAACCCAAATTAAAGTAACACCACATGGAAATCTGCACTTAACACTGCAACATGACTTTCCAAAGAGGGAGAAAAGAGGGGGAACAGCAGAGGAGCAGCTGTGAAAGAACAGGCTCTGTTTTCATTCCAGGTGAGCTTTTCTTGTCTAAGTTGTCTGGTCTACACCAAATGCACCAAGGGCTTAAAGACATTAAAAAAATCTATTTACCAAAATTATACCTTTGGAATAAAATATGAGACCTAGCAATAATTTAAAGGCAGACAAACCCATTCAAATGTGCAGCCAGGGAGGGCATAGTGAAAAGAGAAGCATGCAACAATGCATGCAAGTAAACAGGGAAGAAATCTTTCTAATCCCAATCCATAATTCTGATCCAAATGGAGTCAGACCTGTAGCTCAACTTACTACATTTGGGAGTAGAGGATGCACAGGCATTACTTACTGCAGGCATGAATAAAAATAGAAGGAACTATGCAACTCCTAACACCATTTGAAAACTAAAATTCAGTAAATTTAACCGAAACTGAATTTCTGAAGTGAAGTATATATTTTTTTTCTTATTCTTTCTATACAAAATTTGAGGAATTATTTCATCACATGGGGAAGCCAAAGGACAAGGTGAGTTGCATAACAACTCATCAACAACATCTGGAACAACCAAGCTGTGACTGGTGTCCAAAATGCACTTCTGTGGGAAGAGGAGATTCCTCATTCCTCACCCCAAAATATGCCTTGAATGCTGGTGGAGCTTTTGGGGTTTCTTATGTTCTTCTGATGCTGCAAATGATCAGCATTCCTGGGTAAAAACTGATGGAACCAACATGATTTGAGGTAGCAAACCCAGCCATACTCTCCTTACATTCTTTAGAAATTGTTCCTAATCCCTACAAAGTAACTGAGAATTAAAACATAAAGGATATAGGAGAAACAGGTCCCTGGCACTGAATTCAGTCATTGTTTTCTCATCTAAAAGCAGTTAACTCTACTCTTTACATTTCCCAGGGCTGCAGGAAGACTTTTTTCCCATTTTTCCAAATGTCTAAGAAGACATCCAAAGGAATATGACCAAGAGACACATTCCAGATGTGGGGAACACACATACAGAGCAGTGAGGATGCTAATCACACCAATTTGTGTTAATTTCAGATATATATTGGGCATATTTTTTATTCTGGTCCCTGCTTGGGGTGTTTATTTGGGAGTGCAGCAGGTGCATATTAACTATGGATAAAGTTCTTCCAAGCTATTATGCCAAAGCAGCAGCTTGTTTCAGCTTTCATTTCACTGCTTTTATTGTTACTGGTGGTGATGGGAGGAGCAGTCAGTGAAATGGCACAAGCCATGGCTCAGGAGGCTCCTGGACATTTTCAATTCTGCAGGGGTTAGGAGGACAGATGTGGAAGGACAAAGGCTGTTTAAAAGTTGCTGGATTCACAAATTCCCACTGAGGTTCCAATTTCCAACACAGTTAAGAGACAAACCCTGCTTTTCAGAAAGGAGCTTAAATTGCCAGGTCAAACAGGTGCCAAAGCAGAAGCTGGACCAAAAAATATCAGCTTGCCACAAAAATGTCCCCATGTTCTAACTCTCCCAGAGGAGTGCTTGTTCGTTTGTGTGAGCACAAACCCTCTGAGAGCAGAGAGAACAGAAATGTTTATTTTTGGACTCTGGAAAGGGCTCCATATCCCTTCCTACTTCTCTGTGTCCTGACCAAACATTTCCCTTTCTCCTGAGAGAAACAGAGGCACTTTCTTGTTGAACTAAAAATGTATTTGAAATTTCCTAGATGCTTTCCCATTTTGGAGAACCAAAACCAGCTGCAGAGCCTGTGATGTTGACAGATGGAGTTGTTCATCCTCCCTGCACATCACTTCTACATCGTCTTTAAACACAGGTGAACTTTCCTAACATCATAAGACACTTTCTTCCACCTCTAAGCAGGAGAGCTAGGATGTTTAAATTTCATTTAATGGAAGCTTCTCCTATTTCCTCCTGGAGTTTGTTTGTTTGTTTGTTTTTTGGTCTCTAATAAGATTAGATACCAAAACTGAGACTCCTTTCTCCTATCTGGAAGCTTCTCCAGAAAGGTTTTCCAACACAGATGTAAGTTCAGATGGACAAAAGTGAAACAAGATTTATGTCAAGGGAACATCCCCTGTCAAGGTTTGGGTTTAGCAGCTGGGAGAGCTGAGTTCCTGCTCAGATATATGGATTAACTTTTATTTTCTACTTAATTTTCTGCTTTTTAGTCAAAACGAGCGTTTAGTAGCCAATGAGGAAAAGGTGAAAACCCATAAATTGTCCTGGGTTTTATACTTGTAAATGCAATTAGAATTTCAATTCAAAACAAAGGAATGAAATCATTTTAGTTTCTGCAAATAAATCATAGTTTGTCCAGAAAAATTCTACCGTCAATATATCTTGAAGGAAGAAGCCAAAGACTTTAAAAAATGCTGGGTATGAAGCTGTGCACCTCTGCCTCAGTGCCCTCAAGTTCCCAGTTCTTGGAAATGACTGGGAGCTCATTTTCATTAATTCCTACTGAAGGTTTTTGTTAGAGCTGGCAAAGTGCTCGGAGCACCCAGCCCAAGGACCTCTTTTTTTGGGAGGGGATGCTTTTGATGCTGACACAGCCCATAGATGCAGGACCCTCAATATCTGAAGAGAGGAGGCAGCCAGGCACTGGCACTTGAGACACGAGATAAAACAGAGGAAGTTCCAGAGCATTTTATCCTTTGGCAGCAGAATAATCAGGTTTCCAACATAACAGGATAAGGCAGAGTCAGAGAGCTGCATTAGCTACCCAACAAGAAAATTGCTTTTAATGACAATGTCTTTAATTGTCTCTTAATGTGCATTTTACACCACTGCTCTCTGTTGAATGGAACCCAAATTTTTTATGGGTGTGCAATGGCCCATCTGAATCCATCCATATGAGACAGTGTCTCATTTAACTCCTGTGGTTTGTGCTCTTGGAACAGCACCTGCTTCTACTGCAGGAGGCTCCCAGGCTTCACCAGAAAGTTCTGACTGGCCACAACAGGCAACAAAATGAAGATGGGGATCTGATAAGGTGAAAAATTTGGTCTAATCCCCTCTTAAAATTGAAAATATTCACCAAATTCAGCACTAATATATTTTGAAGTAGTTTGAATCTAGATTGTTTAGGGTTGCTGTTGCCCCAGATTTGAACAATTTATTTCATTTCCTCTCTCCTCTGGTGAGATTAGATTTGGAAATGCCACTACTACAGCTGACCTGTTAGCAGGGACATGTTTGTGGGCACAGGGTAAAGATTCTGCACTTTGTAAAGAGGGAATTTAAATGTCTTTGCATTATTTTTCATCAATTAACTTCCAAGCAAGGAAAAAATATTTTAATATAAGGGAAAAAAAAGAAGAAATTTTCAAACTTTCATCATCAGAATGCAAATTGAATAAGAGAAAATAATTAATTTTCCCAGCTTTAAAATTTTCCCCTAGATATTTTTCATTGTCCAATTCTGGGCAGTTACCCTTCCCTGCTGCCAAATCCTTAACCTTAATTTTCTACTTAATTTTCTGTTTCTTAGTCAAAAAGAGCATTTGGTAGCCAACAAGGAAAAGGTGAAAACCCATAAATAGTCCTGGGGTTTATACTTCTAAATGCAATTAAAATTTCAATTTAAAACAAAGGAATGGAATAATTTTAATTTCTGCAAATAAAACAAACTATAGTTTGTCCAAAAAATTCTACCTTCAACACATGAAGGCAGAAGAAGCCAAAGACTTAAAAAAAAAAATAAAATTGATTGCCAAGATGATTTCTTCTTTGAAGCACTACCACCAACTTTCTTAGCAGATAGGACCAATCATTTTAATCCTTCTGCTCCTTATTCTCAAAATAGAAGTAATTACATTAATTTGCCAAACTAGGATGGGCTATGGCTTTTTGTATTGCAGACAGTGCAGTACTTGAGGAAGTATTTTTTGAAGTCAAGCTGCTGGACATTAATAGATAATTTGAAGAGCTGCAAATCAGTGTCATCTTCATTAAAAGGAGGACTAAGAAAAATATTTGTATTACTCTGCTATGTGTTTCCATAACTAGATTTCTGAAAATAAGCTTCTGACTCATGTTTAAATATTTAGAAAGGCAGTGTGGTTTTAAAAAGCACTGATCTCAGTAGCTACCCACCTGGGATGATGAAAGAAGTAGAAGCCTAATTTTCATCACACCTTTAAACTTTACTTAAGGCCTGGTCCTAGATATTCTTCTAATTATATCACTTGAATTTTCCATCATCTGAGTACCTCAAATATTGACTTTGCAGAGCAGTATGGATGAACCAGTTTGCCTTTTCCCCCTCTGTGGCCATGGCAGTGGATGAGAAGAACCATCTGCCATTACCCCTTGCCTCACTCCACTTCCAAAAACGTTCCATAAATGTTCCATAAGTGTTCTGGGATCAGAGGCACAGCCTGAGCACGGCAGAGCCCGATGGAGGAAGGGCTCCAGCTTTGTTGCAAGGTAAAGGGAAACGTCCTTGCTCAGGAAAATGTTGCTGCTGGTTGGCCATGCCATGGGGAAATGTTCCCTGGAAAGAGATCAGAGGGATTCCAAGCGTTCCTGCACCCTCACCGGAGCTGGGTCTGCTCACTCAGCACCGCCCTGGACCGAGGGTGGGTGGCAGAGGAGAGAACACCACCAGCTGAATCCTTATTCTGTACAAAGAGAATGGCACTGCAGCCAGTGAGATCAGAGAGTGCTCAGCACAAACAATCTGAGGAATGCAGAATGCGTGGATGATGGAGACTCTGCCTGAGCCATTTTAGGGGCTTTTAGGTTTCAAAATAGCTCAGGAGTGCTAAAGTCTAAATCTGGATTTTTCGGAGAGGATTGTAGGAACCAAGCCTCAGTGAGTGAGGGATGCTCCAGTAAAATCTGAGAAGGGGAAAACTCAAGGCCTTGTTCAAAGCTGAATTTTAAAGAAGATTTCTATATTTTTCTGTTCCTTATTTTTGCACTGAATTTCAATAGCAAATGCCTTTCTGAAAAATCAAAGGAAGATGAGGATAGATTAATCCAAAATAGAGAACTCTTACTTGTTTGTGAAAAGAACACAGATAGCTGAAGGCAGAATCTGTACCTAAATTATTGGGACCTCTAAGTTTTAATTAACACTGTCACAGGATTCATGGTCAAGCAAAACAAAAACCACGGGAGGGTTTGAGGGCTGTGACCGATATCCAGCCACAGATGAGCTCAGCAGCAAAGACAGCAAATGCAGCTCTGCATAATGAAGCATCTCCCCATCAATGAGATGCACTGTCACACCATCCTGCACAAAAGCAAAAGCCAATCAATCCACAGCGAGCCCGCACAGAACGGATTTGGAAAGCTCACAGGAAATGCTTTGAGACTGATCCTCCACCACCAAGCTGCTCCTCTGCTCAGGACAGCACTTAGACAAGGAAAGCAGCAGCAGGCCAGAAGTGCCCTGAACAGCAGCCAGGCAGCCAGGGGTGCAGCAGGCAGAGGGGAACGAGTGGAGCTGCTCCCCCAGTGTGGGAGCCCTCACAAATCCCAGCTGACCCCGTCAGAGCAGCCAGAGCTGTGCTCACACAGCCCCTGGAGCTGCTGTGGTGCCCACCAAGAGTGCCACCAGACAGAGCTGTGCCCAAACAGCCCCTGGAGCTGCTGTGCTGCCCACCAAGAGTGCCACCAGCCCCTGGAGCTGCTGTGCCACCCAGGCAGGGCACAGAGAGTACCACAGCATGGTCCAGCTGGAGGAAGCAGGGTGGAGAGAGGAGCCTCCAGGGACACACAGAGGACACAGGAGTTCCCTCCTCACCTGAGCCCTTGGGCAGGGGCCAGCAGCAGCAGAAGGGAGGACACTCAGCCTGCAGTTCACAGACCTGCTGCTTTTTCAGCCCTTGGTCTGACTGAACCAACTGGAAGTGCTTTGGCTATCTCACATTAGCTGCCATCAGCCTGTTCTCCTTTTTCCTTATCCTGAGCTGCTCCAGGCATCTCTGGAGGAGAAGGAGGAGTGCTGCATATTGTCAGGGCCACCACTGCCCCAGGAATGATGTAGGTGATGCTTTTTCCCTTTGACTTCCAGAGCCTGGGAAGTCGGGTGCAGAACAGAGAGGAACTGGGATGTCACCTCTGCTATGACACAGCTAGGAAGGGACAAAAGCTGCACACACCACACACAGGCTGCAGGACACAGAGCGGGATGGCCAGGGAAACAAATGGGGAGTCAGTGCTTCCTACTGTCTTTCCAGAAAGAGGGAGGCTGACTTGAATATTTCACATCAGGTCCAGTTCAACAAATCTACTTTTCATTTGCAATCCGTTCAAGACCTTCCCTTCAGATATCAGCAGCGAGTCCCTTCAGATATCAGCAGCTCTGCTGCAAAAGGCACTTTCCAGACAGATCTCACTGTGCTCTTCTGACACCATCACACCCAGCACGGCCAATTACTGGCCCCAGACTGGGCAGGAGGTCTGTTCTGCAGCTGGTGCCATCAACAGCTTTTTTAAGAGCAGGAGAACATTTGCAGGGAAGGTGAACACGCAGAGTCACGTGGAATTGCAGACCAGAAGCTGTCCACCCAAATAAAAATGGTGAGCAAATTCAACAACTCTTTTCAGGCTACCTAGAAACTAGGTTTGAATTCATGTGAGATTTGATTTGCATGGCCTAGATGATCTGCTGGCAGTCTAGGAGGTTCTGAGAATCCAACACTGAAAAATTTAATCATCTGTTTTCTTTGAGAATTTCCTTAGGATTTACTACAGGGAGCTAACTTTATTTGCTGGAACAAGCCTTTAAAATCAAAGCATTTCAGAAACTGAAGAAATATCCAGATTTATTTTTGGAGGAGAAGCAAGGGACAGAATGTAAAATCAGGAAAGCGGGGTAAAAACAGAAATAGAGAAATAAGTGGCCTTTTTCTGTTCTGAGCATTTCTCAGATTCCCAATCCCTCTGCTAGCCATCATCCAGCTCTGTGCCAGGGACTGCACACCTCTGGAGGCAGGAATGAGCAGATGATGTATCCTGGCAGCACAGGGAATGGAAGAGAAGTTCACAAAGTTGGACTTCCTTAGGAGACAAGACCATCTCTGGCTGTAGCTGGGGGCTGAATCCCACCAGCAGCCTTCTTGTGAATGATCTGAAGCACTGGTGGCTGCAAAAGTGCCACCTCTGCAGTAGGAGCAAGGGGTGACATTGTGAAGGTGCAGACTGAAAGCAGGATTGAGCCTCACTGCTCTGGGTAAGCACATCTGATTTCTAAGCCCTGATACTCAAACATGGAGCACTGCAGGAGGGAATAAAACCTCTTCAAATCAACTGGTAAAGACACTTATCCTGGCAAGAGAAATTAATAAGCTTCAGAGCCTGTACTTGCAAAAGAAACCTGGGATTTGAAATTTGTCACAATCACAGGTGATGGAAAAGGTTGTGTTGATTTCTGCATCCTTAGTTTTAGATTTTGTTCTTGATATTTTTAGAGTATTCAGCAGTAAAACCTCCTTTCCATTTTATCCTTGGCCTCATTTTTCTCTATGTTAGAGCTTTTTACCTTTTACTAACCTGAAAGAGATCTCAGGATCCTTCCTTTTCCTTTCAAATATTTCGTCTACTCTTTATATGTCAAATCCTGTTCTCCCTGAAAACATGGAATGAATCTCAATAGCATCAGTAGGATTAGACACAAACCCCATGAATTAAACTGCAGAGGTCTGAAGACATTGCTGACAGGCCTTTATTGGAAATACAGAAAAAGAAATGCACAAGACAGATGAGCCAGTAAATCGCTGTTAAATCCCCTGAATGGCAGAGAATCTTCTGATTCAGCCATACCGTTGTCACTGCTTTAGTTGGTAGTACCTGGAGCTGAACGAGGTGGGAATGGGTCATTTCCATATGGAAACCATCCAAGGAAAAAGAATACCACACTGCAAGGGTTGCTGCTGAATTAGTTCTGCAATCTGGCTGCATTTGAAGCATTTTGTGGTGGCAGGTAGGGAGGCTCTTCTCAGTGGCAGGAGGAGGCTTTGACTCAGATCTCTCTGAAGCCCCACATACCCACAGAAATGCACAGATAGCAGATAATGCACAGAGTGCATTTCTTAGCCTCATACCCCAGCTAGATTTCCACCTAGGAATTATTTCTTATCTTCCTGATATGCCCAGAAACATCTCCCCTAAAATGGTGCTGTAATGTGGATATTGTAGCACTGTGGATGCTTTATCACAATCACTCTGTTTCACTGTGGAGGGGTCTCCTCCTGGATTTGTTTGTTTGCCAAACAGGAAAACCCAACCTGTACTGTTAAGGTAAGAGCTTCACCGGGTGAGATGTGAATGGGCTGCATTGCCCTGGATTCCACAGGCCTGGGAACTGGGCTGAAGGAAGGGGGCCAGGGGTGGGGGTGGCAGAGGAGGAGAAAGAAAAAAAAAATCCTTGGAGAAAGGAAAAAAAAATCCTCGGAGGTATTTTGACTTGAAAGAAAAGGACTTCATGATGTTTTGCTGCCTGCCCACTGCATCTTGCTCTGTATTACACAGCAGCCTGGGATGATGAGCCTCTGCAGCCCTGGGATTGCAAAACTTGGTAATGCTTGCTTGGGGCAACAAAGAGGAGCAGAAATGTGGAAAGGGTGGGGAAAGAAGAAGGTGCTCTGTAGATTTCCCAGCTGCTCTCTTGGATTGGCAGGCAAACCACCTGGAAAGGCTGTGGCAGAGCCATTGGCATGAACAGAAAACAGAATGTTTAATTTAATAGAAGAGAAAAAAGCAAACCCCAACGAGAAAAGAAGTTATGCACCTATATTGTTCTACCTATTAAACCCCATTAACACAATTTCAAAAGATGCACTCCAGACCTTTGCTGGCTCCAAGACCTTTTAATCATTAATCTTCTTAATGCAGCCAAAGAACTTTAGAATAAAAGAATGTGTTGTTGATTCTGTGATTCTTTGACTTATTTTTCCCCAGCTTGTTAGCTGATGACTATGTGTAAACCATACTCAAAAAACTTTTAAGAGAATGGAAGGTGTCAGTTTGCAGGAAAAATTATCTTTTGCACCAAGATGATATTCCTTAACTAGAAGAATGATAGATCAAGAGGGTGGAAACACTCTGTTTTCTTTGACAGATGATCTGCAGGTTTCACTCTTGGGAGAAGATGGGAAAAAACCCATACATCAACATCCTGCTATGACTGCAAGCACATATGTTAAAGCCAAAGTTGTTTTTTCATAGGAAAAAAAAAAAAAAAAAAAAAAAAAGAGGGAGTAGGAAGATCAAAACAAAAACACCATCTCAAACCTACTCTAACCTAGATGTTCACACATTTTCTCCCATAGATGCTCCATCTACCTGCCTGGATGCTCATCAGCACTGCTGGCACAGCAGCACTCACACACTGCCTTCCTCCCCCACACAGACCTCAGTATCCATGGGCTGTCAGCCTGGCACTGCCCTCCAGCCACGACACAGGGATGGCACCACAGCCAGGAGACACAGAGGTGTTCCTTCAGCCTCCCTGGAGCAAAGCCTGGCAAACTGACTGCACTCACTGAGTGCTGGGGGATTGTGCAGCCCTCAGAGGCTGCCGCATCGTCCTCGTCCATCCGCTGTGGCCAGAGCCTGACAAATGCCAGGATCCTGCCAGCACCCAGGGCCTTCCCCTCCTTCAGAAACAGCCAAAGTTCTGCTGTCAGAACCAGGGTAAAACTCTGAGAGGGTGCCACATCTTCCTCGTCCATCCCATGTGGCCAGAGCCTGACAAATGCCAGGATCCTGCCAGCACCACAGCCTTCCCTTCCTGCAGCAAAGCTCTGCCTGTCATGAGGACTGAACCAGGGCAAAACACACACGTAGAGGAGACACAAGGCACAGAGTTCCCTCAATCAATAGAAGCTTTACTACACATCATAAAAAGTTTCCTTCAGAGCCAACCTTGCTTTAACCAGCATAGTAAAAGTGGCACTGACAAGGCTCCTCAAAAATGCAAAAATAGGTCAAGCTAAAAATGCCCCCAGCTCTGAACTTCACTGCAGTCAGTCTGGCTGAAGTGAGTTTGGCCTCTGAACTGCAGAGAAAATGTGCACTGCATTAATCTAAAACTTTTGTTTTTCTTTTTTATTTGCTAGTGGGAGACTTACAAGCAAAAGGACATCAATAGAGAAAAATATTGCATTGAGAAAATGCGATGCTTAGGAGAACATTCAAGCATTACAGTTGTTGGGATTATGTCTTCTTTGTAGACTATAGATCAAGCAGAGCAAAGAGTTATCATCCTGAGGTATTTGTGTTTCATGTAATAATGCCTTAATGATTCAATTAGCATTGATTCTTTAGCTGCAACAATATTTTCTGACTGATCTAGTAATTTAGCTCTCACTGTTGATTGATACAATTCCTATGAGTAATAAAGCAATTTGAAAGAAATTTATTTAATAATTCACCAAAGATTTTTAAAGAAGATTTTTATTTCTTCTGCCACTAGTAATCCCTAAGATTTCAGAAAGTGAGTTATTTCTTTTAACAGTCTGGCATTTTTAATAGTGAGTCTTCCTATTAGGACGTCTTCTTTCCCACCTGACATGGTGGGGATAATTCCATATAAGAATATTTACTAGCCTTTAGGTGGGGAAGATTAAGAGAAGTGTGGGTGATCTGAAGATGAATTTATACTGTATGGAATGTGCACAGATCACTTAGAAACAGCACAGCTTGTGCACAGACAATGGAGAAAATCTGGGTTTGAAACCCAGCCAGAAATCTCACTAGCTCTAAGGAAATAATATTAAGTGTAATTGGTATTAGAGCAGGTCTCCACAGAGAGAGTTAAAATGGTTCCTGAAGGTTGTCAGAGAGAGACTCAAGCTCAAGTGTGACAGGGAAATTTCTTCTAGCATGAAATTGCTAGTAAATAGATGAATTATAACATCCTCCTAAGTGTTTTGGAGAAAAACATCTGTTTAAGAACTTCTGCCACAGAGTATTCACAAGAACAGCTTCATGGTCTTCATGATGATTCCTGCTGCAGTAGCAAAAAAATCTATACAAGGAAAATTTCACTAGCTTTTCAAAAGAGCATCCTCCCCGTGACTTCTGCTTGTCCATGTTCTACAGTGCCTCATAAATCTCCACACTGATAAGCAGATCCTGTCCAAATGAAATGCTCTTTTAATGTGTTTGCATGTGTCTCTTTGTGCACGCATTTATATACACTTCTTATTTCATGATGGCTCCCTAGGCAAAATCCCTCATTCTCCTCTATTAATTGGCTAGTGTTTCCTGGGGAAAGCAGTTCTGGAACACACAGATTTTCTCCTAAGTCGTATTGTTTGACATTTATTTTTAACCCAGTGGGGAACAATCTGACTGAAAAGACAATGTGAGGAAAAAAAAATCCCCAACTATTTCACAAACACACAAAAAAATATAATAAGAGAAACCCACATGAAGTTTTGGGGAGGATTAATCCCCACTGGGATATATCAACCTTCCTGTTAATTTAAGTCTTTCAAGGAGGATAAATAGCTCTGGGTTTAAACACAGACCAGGGAGACTAAAGACATCAGTTCTCTTCCTCACTCTGACTAAACTGGCTGCATGACCTTGAAGATAAAAGGTTTTAGTTTGAAGCTGCACTCGAGTTACCTGCATCTGCCCATATCAGCCTTTTGCAAATATACTGGTTCAACAGGTGTCTGCTTTGCTGGGAGATAGTGCTTTCACAATTTGGGGATGAAATTCAGAGCCCAATCTTCCCAAGCTTTAGCATCCTATCTTGCTCCTGCATAAAACAGTGATAATGACTCTTACCTAGCTGTGCTTCACAGGCGTGCTGCAAGGCTCCATCCATTCATACAATATTCATAAAGCTTTCTGAGATCCCCAATAAAAGATTATACAGAGCTACAAATTATTGTTCAATGGTGGAAAATGGGAACGTGGCGTGGGGAATGCAAATTGGGAGGGAGATGTGGTGGCTTTGCTCTGGCAGACTGAGGTTTTGTCTCCTTCCACTGAGTGTCAGCCAGCCTGCAAATGTGACTGCCACAGAGCTGTGCCTGACCACTGTGCCACAAAAAGCCTGCTAGCACGAGGTGCTCAAGAGCAGCAGAGCTTCTCTCAAACAAGGCTGTACGAATGGCAGCTGGTCCAAAAAGGAAAACAAACCTGAGTATCCACTGGAGGTCTGTTGGTCCCTCTCATCCTGTCAGCTAAAGAGTTCACACATGCAGTTAGGTTCCCCCTTCTTTACTTTTAATTGATGTTACTAATACATCTGGGTCATTTAATGAAAATATTTCTAGGGCAGGTGAACAGGAGGTGACACAAGGAACTGGCTGGTGCATAGTTGCTTTCATGCCATTTTAGAATGAATGTAAAGTACAGAACAGAAAAAACATTTGATCTTGTCCACTCTTCCCTCAACTTGCTTCTGTGCCTGCTACACAAATCATTATTCAGCAACAGAGAGCCTTCTGTTCAGTCTTAGCCTGTTTGCTTCTGTGAATTGGGGATGTCCCCATTTTCCTGCCCTTCCTACCACAGTTACCAGCACTCACTCACCACAGCCACACGAAGGATTGAAAGTTCTGGGGGATGTGCTCACAGGCTCACTCCCAGCTCCCCCAGACTCGCTGAGGAGCAGATCAAACTGCCTCTCCTGCTGCCCCCTCTGCCTCTGTGCTTGCCAAGGGAGAAAACCCCACAAACCCCACAAGTGAAGCCCTTTTAGAGCTGCAGGGGGAACAAGCACTTGAGTGCATCAGTCACACCAGGCAGGAGAGACAAGGGTGAGGCAGATCCTCCCTCAGGCCTCAGTTCTGAAATATCCCAGGAGAATCCAGAGCTGCCAGAGCCATCAGCTCAGACATCAACGGGACCTTGCCTGTGAAACAGACCATGGATGAAAGCCCTTCCAACACTAAAAACATCCCTTCTGCTGTGCAACTGAGGCATGGGATGCTCACTTCCAGAGAAGGGAGGAAAGCTGAATGTCTACTACCTTCCATTCAGGATGACCAGCTCATGTTTTAATGCTCATCTCAGTTTAAAAGAAGTCAAACCCCTTCAGCACCATTGTTTTTAATCACAGATTCTCATCTAATATCCTCCCATGAAAAAGTATGACCATAAGAAATGTACAGGGCACCATGAAGAAAAAAAATAAATATGAAACTGAGTATGAGGTTCACACTGCTTCCAGGGGATTTGTCTGTAAGTGTAGCTATAACACTGAAATATGTGTTGTCTTCTTTCAGGGATAAGCTCAGTGTCATACTAGGTTTCTTTATTTTGCTTCTTGGTTTAATATCATGCTATCAAACCTCTGATAAGAATCTCAAGGAGGTTTCCTATCATGTAGTTTAGTTAAATCCTTTAAGAAAGAGAGGAGATACATAAAATAAGTTTTTGCAATACATAATTTAGAGATAGTGAATATTATATATGAGCAGGGGAACACCTTTTCCTCTGAAGAACTATGACTATGAATCTCAAAAAGATACAATATCACAGAAAGGTAATTCTTTTTGATTTGCCATGAAGTTCTTTGGTATCATCAGTAATTTACTAGCTTGCTCATAAACTCATCCACCTCCAAAGCCATATATTTCCAGACAGGCAGCAGAATTCTGGTGAACACTTAAATAGTAAGGACACCTTATAATGCTGTGAACTTCTCACTTTTGAGTTTCACCCACCACCTGCAGTGTTACTCAGCAAGGGCTGTACCCCAAGGGAAGTGGCCAGCCTGGTGGGCAGCAGAAGGAAAGGGAGAAGCAGCAGGAACGTGCTGAGGAGTGAAATATCAGCAGGAGCATTAGTAAGAAGGATATCCTCAAGTTAAAAATCGTTTTAGTAAAAGCTGAGGCAAATATAGCAGAGAGAAATATTTTCTCACTAGATTTTCACTCAACTATGTTATAACCCTAAGAGTGGTTGAGCTCATTTTGGAGTGTCTCCCTTGCTGCACCCTGTGCATTATTAACAAACAAACTGGACAGCCACTGACTGCTCCTGGGCCTATGGGATGGAGAGGACATTTTGTACACCAACAATTTGTAAACAATAAATTCCCATTAGTGAGAAATGGAGACCTTATCACAAGCGTGGTAGCTTTTAAACAGCTGGACCTCCTCCAGGATGAAAATCAGTAGCAAATGTAAATTATTTTTATATGTCACTGAAAAGACACTTTTTCCTAGATTTGTAAGTTCTTACACTTGACCTAGAACTTTTATGTCAAGGACCATTAATTATCTTCCAACATTTTACACTAAAGCAAACACCATTTTCTGAAGATTTGCTTGAGTTTAAAAGGATGAACTAAATTAACACAACTCAGTCATATAAAGGACATATTCACTTGGCTGTATCTATTCCTTAGCTGGCAGCTCCACCACTCCTGTACTGTGTCTTGCCTGCAAATTAAAAATCACCTTTTTGATAGTGCTGATTGTTTTCAGCAGTTAATGTTGGTGATTCATGGCTGTGGGATAGTGACAGGAGGCACAGAAAATATCAAGAGCAGTTTTTACCAGATCCTGTGACTACTTCCTCCCTTCCACAGTTCCAGTGGGTTTTCAGAGTCATAGAATCATACTTGAACACCATTCCCTTCCCTGGGATGATTTACTAGAACTGGTTAATGCCTTTAAGGTTCAAAAAGATAAATTACCCCTGTCTATGCACTGACTAGGTGAAAGGCAGCAGAAAGCCCTACCACCTACAGGACAACCAAGGACAGGGAGTTGAATGTAAAAGTATAGCATTTGAATAGGGAGAAAAAAAAATTTAAAACTTCCTTTATCAAATAGGAGAAATATTGTTGTATTTCTATTAAATATAAACACATTAAAAGAGAAACAAAGTTCACAATGAAGTATATTGAGAACCTGACAGTTCTTTTTAAAAGAGTCATTACTGCATCGTTTTCATCTCCTTGAGTACAATGTCAAATTGTTCCCTATTGTACATTTATTAACATTTTGTCCAGTCTATATTTAAATGTGTCAACAATAGGGTTCCCACCATTTCTGTGCTCCCCAATCCATTCTCCTCAGATCTAAAATTACCCTGTTACAATTCCCTGGCATTAGCTCTATTTAACCCTCTAGATCCATCCAAAAAAAGGACAATTTATCTTTTTAGTCTTCAGTTTTCTCTTCAGTGTTAGATTTACACCACTCTACCTTGTCCCCACTTGCTCTCTACTATTGGGCAAAAAAGCTGCCACAGGTGACAAAACTCCTGTCAGCACATCGAGTTCAAGGCTGTTAAATGTTCCATATTGAAACATATTTTTTCCACTACTTATTACTGACACGCTAGAAATCTTGCAAGAAATTTTTCATCATCAAGCTGAGTTTGGGGGATTTTTTTAGATTATTTCTAAATAATCTAAGATAATTGTGCTATTAGCCAACAGAAAAATTCTTTTTCCTCTATGTCCTAAGAACTCCAGTGACATTTCCTTTGAGCAGGCCTAGCATGGCAGATTAAGAAGAGAAACCTGAAATATAAATAATCTTCTCTCCTGTTCCTTTTCTTTTTTTGGTGATACACACTTAATTCCAGCAAAACCTTTTTTTTTTTTTTAATCTCTCAAGACAAACTCAATAGAAAAAGCTGTATTTCACAGACAGCCACCTATAGTTCTCATTAGCACTGTGATTGCCCTTGTGAGCTCCCATTTCTGGAGCATTTCTGGCCGCCTGTCCTGCAGGGCACTGATTATCCTCAATAATCAATGGAAGCTGAGCAGGCTACCCACAGTATAGGAGGCACTCAGCCTCTTAAAATTAACAGGATATCAAAAACATCACAGGAGCAGCCACTTGCTGATATTAAAACTGCTCTTTCAACCAAAAAAAAAAAAAAAAAAGGCAGAAACCAAAAGGAAGTCTTATTCCTGATGCAAGCCGGGCCTGCCACATTTAAAATGTGTTATTAATGGCAGGGAAACGTGGTCTTACAGCAGAAGGATCTGGGGGGGAAATGGAAGAGGATTGTGATCTATAGCATGTGCTTTGCACACTGCACAGGCCCATCCATCATGGGACACAAAGTTTTCCCTGTCCATGCCCTAATAACTACTATGGAAATCAGGGGTGGGGGAGGAGCATGGCACAAGGGGAAATTTGACAAAAGCATGTGTTTCAGCAGATGGTGTAAAGCAACAGCAACAATCTCAAGTACCTCGGGACAAAGATCTGTCTCTATGGCCCATCAAGTCCAATTTAAGGCTTGTTTGAACTAATTTGTTCCTTCCTACAGCTGAGTACATCCTTCAGAACCAAGTGGTATCATGTGGCTGTCCAAATATTATCTGATCATTGATTTGAATAACTTTCCTACAGCTCCAAAGCTCAGATGATCTCTTCAGTGGGATAGACTGGATGGACTGACTAGCCCCCCAAAATGAGCAGAAATGAAAACTGCAAATATGAGACTTGCAGCCAAGCCTTCCACTTGATAGCTGATGTGAGGAATGCAGGTGAGGTTGGACACCTGCACACCTGCATTGGTTGATGATTCCCACAGAATGAATAATGAATTCTGCAGAATGAATATCAGATACAGAAGCCACTGTCATTGCAAATGAAATACTCAAGGCAAAGCACTCTGTTTGCCAAATGTTACATGAATTCAAATAGACCAAATACTAAACCTGCACATCAATAAAAACACCCTGAGAGAGCTCTGCTTTTACCTGGGTTTGTCTGGGGGGTAAAACAGATCTTCCTCCACTTGCAGAACTTTCTGGTCAGTAATGTTTTGCAAAGTACAGCAGTGTGAATGTGCTAGCAGAATTTTTGGGCAGGAAACAAAAAAGACAAAAAACAGGAAAAATATGGGTTGTGATGTCTCCAGATGCTACAGAACAGTAACTATTCTACATTAAAAACTGGGATATCCCTTTGGAGTGTTTTGATATTCCGTGGGTTCCTTAAAAAGTCTTGGGACCGTGTAATCTACAAGTGTTAGAAACAGTCAGATTTTTTTAATATTTTACCTTTTAAGAAATTATGCAGAACTGAATGAGGAACAGGAATTATAACAGCAAAATTCAATGCAAAAAGAAAAACAGGAAACACTGCAACAACATAACATTCATATATTCACAGTATAGTAGGTATTAAAAAGAGCCCTTATAATCTCATATAATTGTTTACACTCCCAATACCTAATTATGGAAGACAATTAAGAATTCTCAAAAGACATTGAATGGAAAATTGGCTATTAGTCTTATAAGTGAAATGGAGATGCCCTTTAATGCATTTCCATTTTGTAGGTACAATAGAAGTCAATTAGATGTAAAAGGTCTATAAAAAATGGATGTATTGGATTCACACCATCTATGAGCAAAAAGGCTCTTCATTATCAGGTATTGCCTATTTGATGCCAGGAATACCACCAACACTTTCATTTAGAAGAACTTTGAATTCCCAAACTCAAATATTACAACTGAACTCAAGGTAACTGCAAAATATTCTGACTTATGTGTCACAGGAGGAGAAACGAATGATCCAAACTCCTTTGGATTTGCTGAAAGGGGTGATTGAATATGTGGAGATCCCACTCACAAGTGGTGCAAAGCCCTTGAGCAGCCACGTTCCCACAGCCATGCCTGAACACAGCTTCCAGATGTTCTGCCACCAGCACAGCTGGGAATCCCAGGGTGCCAAACAAGCTGCAAAATGTCCATGAGAAGCTCAGAAGACACTGGGGCAGTTAGCTCGGGCTGAGCTCTGTGCTGCTGTGCCTCAGGAGCTCCTGCTAGCCAAGATATTCAGTTTTAAAGCTAGCTCTGCTACTTTTGCACAAGCTGCTGTTATATATGCCATTGTTCTGATCGATCTGTCAGCTATTTCAATTGAATAAGGAGCTGCTTCTGAGTCTTATAATTCCCCAAAGATTTCTTGTTGTGTGTATTTGGAAAACACTTCCCACTCCACAACCTTCAGTATGTGTAAAAAGAGGTATTATTTTCTTTAAAAACAGGTATTATTTTCTTTAAAGCTTCTGATGATTTGAGCATAGGAGGCCAACACATCAGTTTGGAACCAGACAATTCACCACTTCCCTTCCTGGCTCCAGCAAGTGAGCTGAATCCTGCCATCAATTGTGACTCTCCCTGAAAGAGATGTGAATATATGACTGAAAATGCCTCTCTCCTTGCAGAGTTTACATCTGTGGTGCCCTCACTTGTTGCAATCTCACAGCAGCAACACGTGCCTGGTCACCACGTGGCCGGAAGGGTTGAGATTCTGCAGCTGGCAGCTTGTTCAGGATGGATTAGCCCATCTGCTCCTCTGTTCCACAAAGAGCTGGCAGATTTAGCCTGCCCTCAGTGCTTTCTGAGGGCTGCTCAGACTGGTATTTTGACTGGAAGGTGATGTCACTAAGGTTTAAAACCCCAGCTGGAAAGACCCTTTAAGCACAGAAACCTCTGTACTGACCTGGCAGCATCCTTATTCCAGGGATTCTGCTGCTGCCTGTTGAGATGTATTTTACTGTGGTTGATTTCCTGATAGTGGAATTCACTGCTCTACAGTACCCATTTCATTCTATATTCCTAGCCATTTTTTATTAAACAAAAGCCTTCAGCATTTTTTAAATATCAAGGGGATTTTTAAAATTATATTTATTTAATGATTACTTCTGGCTTTATGTTTATTAATGCAGTGTCTTTCCCAGCTTCTCTTCTGAGCCTGTAGATGTGTAAGAGAGAGAGAAGGATAGTAGGACGCTGCCTTTGTTTTTAATCTGTTTGCATTTTAAAACTACGTTATTTATTTAGTGGTACTGAATTTTAATGTTTAAATGAGTGATTCCTGGTTTAAACAAACAGAATAAAACAAGAAATGGAGAATTAGAATGCAGACTTACGTATAAAGCACATAAGAGCAGTGTTCTAATTCTGCTGGCATCAGAACAATTGTCTAGGCAGGACAGGGCTGCTGTTCTTAGGCATTACCATATATAAATAACCACAGCTAACACTGGTAGTGGACCAGGATTCTGAGTTTTTCCCATCAAGAGATGAATAACACCTGCACAGAGCAGCTCATTTCAGAGCTACAAGGTGGTCCCTGAAAAAGAAGGGTAGCTGTTACCCAATCCAGGGACTCTAAAGGCTGTTCTCTTCGAGGAATGGAACAATGAGCAAATCCCCTTGGAAGAATAACGTGAAAGGAGGTAGATAAATCTAAAAAATTCAGGGACCTAAGAGGAGGGCATAGAGAAAAATGTACCTGATGGAAGACCAGTATCACCAGGATCAAGTGGAAAAGCAAGCACAACCAGGACTGAAAAAGAGACAATTCTGTTCTGATAGACCTCAAATTTTGTATGGGAGCACCTAGACCTGTACAAGTCATGGCTGTGCAGCTTCCACCTCTGATTTTCAGTGTTGCAGGGAATTGAGTGGGTTCCAGGGGTCAGATATTTTGCATGAAAACTGTTTTGTGAGAAGGTTTCTTCATCTTCTATCATACAAAAGGCTGGAGCTACGAACACAAAAAGCATTTTTGACCAAAGTCCTCTCAACCTCCCGAATACCTTCTCATTAGAAGAAAATTCCCAACATGTTGGGATGTTTTTCAAAACTATGTTTAAGCTTAAAAGCCCACCAGAACTTCAGTGTGAAGCAAAAAACGAAGGCAGATGAATGACTGTACAAGCTAATTCATTTGCACTGATGTGATCCATTTGATGGAACCATGATTTACCATGCACCGTCTCACCCACGGTTGCTACAGCACTAATGCATACATCCAGCTTCTGTCTGGATTTGTCATTACAAATGTTCTGTCACACAGTAGAACACACAGAGAAAAAAGGAGCAGCAGAGAGGACAGGCTTCCAAGATGCCGAGTGCTAGTGAAATGACTGTGCCACAGCAAAACTGAAAAAAGCAGCACTGCTGCTGTACCCAGCACTGCAGGAGGAGGAGGCAGGCAGGCCAGAGCTGCAGACAAGCACAGAGGGGCAGCCCCTGAGCTGGGCCAGGCACCCCAAAAGGGTTAATGTGGCTGCCAGGGCCGGGGATAGCACACACACATCTGTTCAGCACAGCCTGACGAAGCGCAGCGTTGGCGGGGCTGGAGCGCTGCCGAGTCATGCGCGATGCGCCGGGCGAGGCATTGATCCGCTTGGCTCGGGGGGCTCCACATCCCCAGAGAAGCCTGCAAAGCTGCGGGAAGATCACATCGATACATTCACCCCACAGGCTTCCCTCTGCCCTCCTGTCATTCTGCTCGGTGCCTACCAAAGGCCTGTTGTGAAACGATCTCCTGAGCCCCGTTGTGTTGTGGCTTTCTCTAAGGCGAGCTGAATTTCCCTCGGCAGCAGACACAGCACCTCAGCATCATTCCCAGCCTCCCCTCTGAACAGCTGATCATTTGATAGTGGAGCTATTCAAAATGGCATCTAGTGTTTTCTTCATAAGGCTTCAGTGCTGAATTATTGATGAATTAGAGTGTAATTTTAAAGGAGCTGTAATTTAGCAGAACAGCTGGGTAAGTGATAAATAGAGGGTTGGCACATTTTCTCGGTGATAAGTTTTGCCTATAACAGTACTACGTCCAATTTCAAGGTCAGGACTCTCATTCTCAGGCAGCATTCAGCTTTAGGAAGAAAACCAGCAAGGCACAAACAAAAATTCCCTCACGCCCACAACTTCTATATGAGGCAGGTAGGTGTTATGACATCCATTACACAGAAAATGCATCTTCTGAGACAGAGTCCTGTCCAAAGCCTGACACCAGTCACCAGAGAGATGTTTCCACTATAGCATCCCTGAAAGCTGGCTAAAGATTTTTCAATTATATATCTACTGGCTTTTTCCTGAGAGATGTTGATAAATTGAAGTTAAGATTTCAGCTGAACGCCTATGCCTGTATCAACAATGACAGGTACCCAAAAAAGGAGAATGGCTTCACCAAGCTCAGTCTGGCACTGAGAGAATCTAAATAATTAAAAGAGAATTCATATTCCAGTCAGGGTGGGAGGTTTAAAACTGCTTCAGTAAGCATAGACTTTATCATGGAAAATGAGGACCTACTGCTCTAGGAGCAGCATCTTTCCTTTCTTTGAAACACATATCCATCTCCAGATTGAGTCATTATTTTAAATGTTGCAACATCTCATGGGACAGGAGAAAGTCTTTCTGCCCTTTCCTACTAATTGCTTCTGAAGTCCAGATCAAAAAATATCCAGAAAGTTTTGCAGAAAGATAAATGAAATTGCCATGACTGGGGACACGGTTGTCTTGATCTTATAGCTATATCAAAAGCAAAATTAAATTGCTTTAGTCCTTGCAGCAAGGAAGGGCTCTGGTATCTGATGAGAAGTAGAGAAAATTCCACCTTGTGTGGGGTAGTGGGGTAGAACTTGTACAACAGAGAGGAAAACATTATGAGACAAGTTACTTCTGACTAAGAATCTTATTGCAGAGAATACAGAATAAATAAAGGCAGAGAAGAGGCAGTTCAATTTCATGGTAATTTGAGCATACAGTACTGGAAAGTGCAGGTTTCAATTTATCAGCATCTATTTTTAAATTATCAAGTAACAAATACATTGTTAGGATTATTCCTCTTGATCTGTTCACCCCTAATTAGGGAATCTTTTATAGCAAAATTTTGTTTTATATAATCCTTCAGTTTTATCACCTTTCAGAGAGCACTTAGATATATATATTTATTATATATCTCTAAATGAGGAGATGCTAACACAACTGCTTTTAAACTTATTGAGTTAATAAAGGTCAGTCCAAATCAATCTTGTAAGCTGCCATTTGGAGCTTGTGCCATACAGACCCTACTGACAGCCTTGTGATCTGCAAATTTAATTCTTAGTGTCATCTCTTCACTGCAGACCTTTGAAAGGACCCTGCTTGAACTGTTTTCCAATAATGTCACAACAACACAACACTGGAGGTGTACAGTGAGCATTTCTGTCTCTCACCTTCCTCCATCTGGTCTAATTTATCCAGCTGTTTCTTGGCCTAGTTTATTCTCACATTAAAAAAACCAACCAACCAACCAAACAAAAAAAACACCAACCAGAAACAAAACCACCACAACTTAAATTAAGTATTTTTACTTCATTGCTAAAGTAATTCTGGAATATGACTAATAAAAGTATCGAGAGAATGGCGAAGGCAAAAGGAAATCTTTAAAAAATTTGTGCAGGCTTTCGATCCAAAGTTACCATAGCAGCCACTTCAACACATTACCTGAAGACTGGAGAGAAACAGATAAATAAAACCTGGCAGAGATCATGTTAAAACCTCGAGGTCTGCTTAGCAGCTTCTCTATTTGCATGCATGAAAACAAGCAGAGATGTGTTTTGTTTTGATTCCTGGCATCCCTAACTTGACAGAACCATGCAGAAGGTCTCCTTGGTCCTCATTTCCTGTGGCAGTATTCTGCAGGCATCCTTTGTGAATTAATTTCTGGTGGGTTTATATAATAATACAGGTCCACAGAAGCCATACTGTCTGATGATGAATGTGTTTCTTTTCAGTTTTCTACAAATGAAAAAGAATGCCTAATCCCAGATGCTATCAACTCCGTAAGAATAACTTAATCTGATGTGAAATCTCTCAATTGAATGCAGACTTCTAATGCTTATCTAATGACAAAGTGATTTGTGTTTGCAAGTCTTGGAGGATGCCTCATGCATATTTTATATTCATGCATAAGCAGAATCAAAATCTATGTGATAAACTGTATATCCAGTTGATATCCAGATGTGTCATTGACCTCTTACATGCTGATCTATTTTAACTTTTCAAACCACTGGGTCCTTGTTTACATGACTGAATGCCAAAATTATTCTATCATGTGAATGATGTCCTCCATCAGATTAGCTAAACCATGGTCACATCAAGATGCTGGATCCTGCAGCCTGCCTGTAGCCAAAACAATTACATTTTAAAGTTCATAAAACTGATAGCAAAAGTAACACCAAAGAGTCATTACTGGTGTGTAGGTCCAACACAGCTCAGTTTGGCTTCAGAACAAAGTTTGTCTCCAGCTTCAAAAACCTCCACAGAGATGAAGAGGGATTCTTGCTTCAAGTTTATTGTTTTAAGAAGGGATTTCCTCACTGTTACTTTGTTGGGTACAAGCAAACAATAGAGAGCACAAACAGACCTTCTCAAAGGTTAATAAAGAAAATACTTAAGCTGCATAGCTAGGATTCTTCTCTGCTACTAATGCACATGACTACTATCTCTCCATGCTAGAGGGAAATCAGGAAAGAGATTACCCAGTTCAGTCCTACAACAATGTTAATGAGATTTAGTCTCAGCGGGGCTCTCCCTGTTTGTCAATTATGCCATTTTACCTGTCCCTTTGGCTTTTATTTCTCCAGTGACTTCTCTGTGCAGCTTGCCAAATAACAACGAATAAGAGTAATGAAAACTTGCATTTTAATGCAGCTTTCGTTTGAAAAAACAAACACACAGCAACAGAATATTATTCAGGGCCTGGATACAGAAGAGTGCTTAAGAAAATTATTAACTTTAGACCTATCCAGCAGCCTTATAAATGTATAAGTATTTTCCTGAGTAGGTTTTGCAGAAGTTTTGGTCTGTAATATATTTCCATATCACCCAAGATGCAGGAATTATTATTTTCCCTGAAGCTTTATCCTTTTTTTGCTACTGAGAGTGCTTACAGAAGTTCAATTCCCATCACTTCGAGGATCATATTTCTACATCAGTTGAGACAGTCCATATCTCAAAGATATTGTGATGTTACATGGACAAGGAAGACAAATGTGAGAGAACTGAGGGCAATAAAAGCGTAACAGTAAGTAACCACCGAAAAAATGAGAGCTGGGAGAACATGAACCCAAGAGAGATAATATGGTTTTGAGAAGGAAGAGTAGATCTAAAGGAGGCTGATAGTGGAAAGGCAATCTGTTCTCATGCATTCCCATGGACTTCAAATACATAGCATTGTCCAGTTTAGATTTAAAGTTTCACTCCTGATTTTTGCTGGCCTGGGAAGTTAGAGTACCTGTTTTTAATATTGAACCACAAGCTTGAATGTTAAAATGTCCATTCATATCCAGTGCTGTGCAATTGCTTAGAAGGACAGGGGAAGTATGCAGCAAGAATTTAACTTTTCTGATAGATTCAGATTCAGCTATTCTTAAGTAAAATTTATGCAATTTTTCTTGTGTGGAAATTAGCGACTGAAATATTTAACTAAATTAAATTGTGTGTGAAGAGATGAAACTCATAAAATATGTATCAAAAGACTCGTGAGTAAATCTACAAAAAAAAAAAAAAAGGGAAAAAAAATCAGCTCACATAGAGAGGTCAAGCTAACAGCCAAGTGTGAATCTGTTCAGTCAGCTGAAAGCATTGATGATTGCCCTGTCATCAATGAAAAGATATAATTACCAACTAGACCTAAATCTCAGTTTGTGCAAGGATTGCAAATTTGCTTAATTAGGACCAGCCACCCATAAAGCCCAAACGGCTGTCAGTTTGGAAAAATCTCACTGCAATCTGCTGAAGTTTGCGTGCTAAAAAGTGTCACAAGGATTGGCACGATGGCCTCGTGGTTTAAAAGGAAAGTTTATTTATGAACTTGGGCATGCCTGCTTCATTTGAGACCTTCAACCTGCACTTCAAATACTATTTAATTCAATTTCTTATCTGCGAGGTGAGGATGATAATAATACGTGGCTCTTTCTTAAAGCAGTTCATGGTTCTTGGCTGAAAGGACCTATAGAAGTGTAAACTATGTATTATTATGCAAATTGTTGTTGAGAACGACTCTGCGGCAGCTAACTGGACTTTCTTCGCTTCAAAAACACATCATCTCTTCCAGTGGAATTCTCTCCTAATCCCAAAATATTCTTTCATTGTACTAAATTACCACGAAAAAGCCTCGAGGGACAAGTTCCCACATTTTCATTCATTCTTTCTTCAGTCGATGTGAAGTTAGTAAAGAGTCTGTTTAAATAATTACCGAGTGAAAACTGATTAAGGAATTCAGGATTGAGTCAGGAAAGTATCATTTTTCTATGCATGTGGAGGAGGAAGCAATTGACCTTCCCTAGACATTATCTTTGTTATAATACAGTGAAATAGATTTGGTACATTGTTACTATTCTTAGTTAAGAAAAACAGCCCTCAGCATCACACAATGTGCATTCCAGCTCTCATTTGTCATGCAAAATTTATTCCGAGAAGTTTTAAAATAGCTAAAATTATTTATTAAAAAAAATTAAGCTTATCGAAGAAGCAAAGCACATTGTTTTATTCTAAAAATCTTCAAGAGCATCTCTAGGCAGATTGATTAAAAAAAAAAATCAGGATTAAAAAACTCCTGAGTTCAAAATGCATTTGGAAAAAGCACATCCATAACAATGTTTGTATTTTCAATTCAGCACTCCTGTCTGAAAAATCACGTATCTGAACAACAGCCCCCTAAAGCTAATAAATGTCTTTATTTTGACTGAACTACATCTGGCAGACAGTTACCAAAACCTTTCATGGTCCACTTAAATTCAGAGTTTTATTTTCAATATACAATTATTACTCCACTTCAATACAGAGGTACTGCTAAGCAGATGAAAAACACTAACAATTTCATACTACATAAAATTCTGCCAATTGATAATGCTTCTCTCTTTCTGTCCAGGTTCAAATACTCTAGAAGTCATTCAGAAATTGAATTAAATCTTTGATCTTCATGCATTTGGATTCAAAAGAAAATAAGCAAACTACACACCACCATGAAGTCTCTTTTAAGACACTCAACACCACAGCTATCAAACAGGAAATGGTCTTTCCAAGAAACAGCAGGTCTCTGCAGAAGATTTTCTTTTCTGTGAACAGAGTTTATTTCAGTTCCTGGAGAACAGGTAAAAATCCAACTTTCCTTGAAAATATTCCCTGTTGTTTTGTTTCACAGGAAAAAATAGCAAGAAGGTTCTAGTCATGAAACTCACAGAGGGCTCAGCAGAACATCTCCAACAAAACTTTTCATGTTTGCCACCACAACACCCAGAGAACAGCCCTGAGACATTATCTGGAAGAAAACACATTTTCCCCAGCCCAGAGTGCTCTAAGTTTGCATGCTGTGATCAGCAGAGCAAGTTGTTTCTATAAAGTTCTCCCACTTTGCTTAAGTTTCTCATTTGCACAGAAGCTCAATGGTCTAAATGCTCCCTCCCTGGATCTCTTGAACCCAGATCGTTGCTGTCTCCTGCTCTTTGCTTCCCTGCACTGGCTGCTCAGCCACTTCCACAGCCTTCAGCAGCCTATCCCTTCACTCACAGCAAACTGGGAGAGAAAACAGACACTTTCCATGGAGGCTGGCAGCGAACGGGGTCTTTGATTAGCCTTGCACAGATCGATTTGCACAGGTTGGCCACCCCTATGGAAACTTCAGAGACCTACAGTGTGAGCATCCCTTGCTGGGGATTAGCAGAATCCATGTTTTTCCTACCATGCTCTGCCCATTGCTTGTAATTTTCTCCCAGATTCTGTCTTTCATTTCTCTGTCTTCAGACACCTGATGGCTCTAAATTTTTCAGGCATCTTTCCATCAGTGACCTTCAACTCAACCCTCATTCTGGGACACCAGTTACAATATTAAGCATATCTTTGCTTTGGCATTCTATTAGACAGACATCAAAATGTGTGCAATAAACACATTTCAAGATACTTCACTGCAGTGAAAACATTTTCCTCCAATATCCCTGTGAACACTGTTATCCCTTTGTGTAACATTTCACTGTAGTATTAATTCCTCAGTGTCAGGACCTGTTGTTTTATTTGTCTGTAGAGTGCCACAAACATCTGTGGCTCTGTAAAAAATGAAAAAAAAAAAAAGTCATGAAAATACCACGTTCTTATTTTTTCCTTAACAGTTTCTTGTCTCTCTCACCTATTAATGCAAAGTCAGCCTGAAAGTTTATCACAAGTAGATTGACCTTTGCTTTAGGTTTTGTCTTAAAATAGACACACAGTGTTGTGGAACAAGTCAAAAGCCTTGCCCATCTTCTGCTGTTTTGTTTCGTGGCAATGGCTCAGATGTCTCACTCTGCTATTTCAAGTGGTTAACTGCATTATCTAAAGTAAGCCTTGATTGTCAAAGCTTAGCCCATATCCTTCCCTGTTTTCTCTGAAGGTAATGCAATTTCAGATAAACGATTATTTCATCTGATGAGAAAATAGAATGACAATGCTCTCTCTAATGCACTGAAAGGATCTGAGCACTAATGTCTTAATACACTGTAATGAACATTAAGAAAATATCTTTTCATCTTGTGAAAGGGAAAATTTTTGATTGCAGAAATGCATCTGTGATAGCAACACTACACAGCATTGCATATTCAGCCCAGGCTGATGATGCTTACAGAGCACACAACACAAAGCACTTCTTTTTTTATGTGCTTTTGTTCCTGGATTTTAAGTAGAGATGTTCGAGGAAAGCGTGAGGGCAATATTTTGAAGTTACATAACACACTGTCAACCCTTCATGGTTAAAAATAAAAGCATTCAGACTCTGCTCCATAATTGTAATTTACAATGAAGAGTTGCATGGATGTATTCTCCAAAAGAATTTCAGTATTTATTCCTCTTTTTAGCACTGTGAATCATCCCACTTCTCTCTTCAGGCAAGTTACACACACACAGTAACTTTATTGGATTAGCAACAAAAAAGATCAGCACCAAAGTGCCCTCGTTTTTCTGCTTTTGTTGCTTGCTGGCAATTGACAGAAAGTTAAAGCCAACTATCAGCACACCTCAGGTTTTGTTTCTCCCCAAAACTCTCCCATACCCTCCTCTTGTCCTAAGTGCTCAATATTTGCAAGATATATTTACACCACAGCTGGGGCAAGGAACTTTAGGGTGAGAGAGGCAGGGTAGGAGAAAGAGGAATTTGGGAAGAACTGGTGGGAAGCTGCATGTGGCTGGCAGGGGAAACACCTGACACAGAGGTGCTGCCAGACCTACAGAAAGGAGAGAGAAGCAGCATTTTTATTTTTTAATCATCCAGTTTGAGCAACTGAGGTGCCAAGAGACAACAAACTTGGCTCAACTAACAATTACAGTCCTGAATATATTTCTCAAAGTCTACCAGGAGAACAGAGCTCTTCCCCTCAACAATATTCCTCTTTGTAAAAGCTCTATTTTCCTATGAATTTTTAGGGCTTTTATTTCCAAAGGAATGATGAACTACAAGCGACCACCTGCAACAATGCAATAATTGCAGAAAGAGTTGTAGCTCGGATATATTCGACAGCATTTTCCATCCTGCCAACAGCTTGTTGGACAGATTATGTTATTGAGAGAATAAAGTGTTTACTGTGTCAGCAGGGTAATTATATCTGGGAAAAAACCCCACATGAATGCTCAGAGTCTCTCCCCAAAACAGAGCTATGTGCTAAAATAATGATGTCTGTACGAATATTCTCAACCTTAAGAGAATTTTCTCTTGCCAAGCTCACAGCACCCTATCCTTTCCTCCCTGCCTTCCAAAGGTGTCAGGCATCTTGTATCTTATCACTGGGAGCACAGTGCAGCCCAGCTCTGCCCACTCCTTGTCCTGGAGGAGCAGTTGAATGGCTGGAGCTTTCTCTTTCTCTGTACCCTTTCCAATAGCTCCCTCACTCTTAATAGTAGAAGAGACTTTTTTTTTTTTTCCCCACTATAAAGTTTGTCTAAAGCTTCCACTAACAGCTTCTACAGAAACCAAAAAGACTCTGAATGTTCCCAAGCCTTGTGTTAAGGGCTTAGGGTAAATTAAAAAGCCCTGAACCTAAAGTAGAGGCAACAAAGATCATAACTTCAGCTTTAAAGTGCTAAAATAAGACTCCTGGAGATCTGGAGTAAAATAAGTTTTTAACCAAAGATACACTTAGCTTTTCAAGAGGCTTGAATAGGATTGACAAAATTATTACCAAAGATTTCAAAGCTCCAAATCGTACTGTAGATTTTGGATGAAAATGAAAAAGAATGTCTTTATAAGCATTAGATAGAACTTTTAAAGTATTTTGTACTAATTAAATACTTCTAAAATTCATATTTGTTAAGATTTCCATCAATCTTTGCATGAGAACCTCAGCAATCAAACAGTGATATCTAGACTCAGAGTAAAGATCAATTACTGGTAGAATGAGACTGTACTGACTGTCATCTCGAAGAGCTAAGGAACTGACAATAACTCCATGCCTTTACAAAATTTTAAAGTAATCTCCCATAAGTAGGTCACTGTCCTGACAACAAAATTATTTAAGTCATGGGGTTCAGCACTGCTGAGTCCTAGACCAAGACACTGCTGTAAGTCCCACTGATACTAAACAGAATACTCTCAATCAGCAAGTATCAATCAGAATTTTGTCTGTAGCTTTATAGCAATTTTTTTAAACTCAATCCAAATTACTAAGTGCAGCTGCTTGAAATCAACATAATTTCATGTGCCACATAATTCAGCATTTTACCCATGAAGGAGGAATGGTGCAGAAGGCAAAGCAAATGGTAAAAATACTAGATGTCACCATTTCTTGTCATATACATACCTGCACATTCAAGTTCTCCCCCCAATATCTTCTGAATCAAGATGTGTACTCTACAAATTCATTACTCTTGTCATTTGCAGTAACACAGGAATTTCAATCAAGTTTAAAAGTATGGAATTGAGCATTACCATTTGTTATGTTACTACTTCTAACAGAGATTCTGAGATGACAGCTACCAAAATATCAGACCAGTCCCAGAGTATCCTATTCCTCTGAAATATAAGGGAAAAGAGTATATCAAATTAGAGCTTTTATGGGAAACTACAAGCCCCCAAAGGGAAGTGTACCTGGGGTTTAAGAGTGGATATTTGAGCATTGTTGGGTAAGAAAATGAAAAACATTTCACTTCTGCTTTACCAAAACCCTCAAACCTTTACCACTATATAGTAACACATAGAAAATCTAAGATATTAAAATGGAAACTATTTTTTACAAAGTCCCAAACCTACCAATTCACCCTCAAGATGAGAAATTTCAAGGCAAATGTCTGCTATCAACCTTCCAAGTACAGTGTATCAAATCTCATGCTTCTTTCCCAGCTAAGACAGGGAATATTTGAATATGCTGATGGAAACTCAGCAGGACCCAAGAGATGCTGGTGTCAGTCACTTCATGAGTGCAAGGCAGAGACTCCCAGTCAGTTCTGAAAGCAGGCCCTGAGAGGAATTTGTCCTTGCAAATGTTTTTGAGGGAGCCTGATGTCCCAGATCTCCGTTTGTGCTGGATCTGCTCTCTGCCACTTCATCCCTTCTGTGTTTGACCATCAGCAGCCAAGTCTGCTCCTTTGCTCTAATCTTGTTCAGAGCTGCCTTCCACATTTCAAAAGGCAGTGACAACATCAGAGACCTTCATGACATGCTGTTTATTGACCACTTTCGTTACATTGACATCAACCCAAAAAGAATGGCAAACCAGCAGGTATCATGTCCAAACAAGAATGATTCAGAGCAGTCTTTTTATCCCCACAGCAACTTCTGTGAGCAAAACCAAATTTTGAAACTAGCAAACCTTCCAGGGAAAAGAAGCCTGCTTTTCTGTAGATAACACTGATTTAATTTTTACAAACAATGTTTACTATGTTCTGATTTTTTGAAAACCAAGCAAAACTCAGCTTCTGTTTACCAGTCTGTGAGCATTCTTGAATTTACTTATTATTCCATATTATGATTAGTGCATCACTTCATTTTCACACTACAAAGGAAAAAACTACAGCATGCTCCAGTCTGCAGGAAACCTTCTATCGCCATACCTCTGTCCTGGTTTTGGCTGGTGTAGGGCTCATTATTTCTTAGTAGCTGGGACAGCGCTGTTGTTTCAGGTACAGATTTTTCTTGATAAAACATTGATGCTTTCTGTCAAAACTAACTAAAAAAATAAAAGTGGCCTCATGATGACTGGGACAGCTCCCTCAGCTCTCACGAGTGCACTCCATCAGGTCCCGTGGACTTGTGTACATCCATTTTGTCTGAATGCTCCCTAACCTGTAGCCCTACCCTTTAAAGTCTCATTTGGCTCCTCAGAGGGTGAGCTCCATGCACTCAAAGCAAAATTAGCAAACCAAGCAATGTGTCCCAGCATCCAGGGGAGAGAATGGTTTTTGTGCAACAACTTTCTCCAGCAAACTTCCATGCCAAGATTACAGAATACTCAAAAACTCCAAATTTTATGTTTTGAGGGAAAGTAGAATAAGTAAAAAACTTCAAAAAAAACCCTTACATGTGAACTAGTATTCCATATTGCATTGATTTACAAAAGGACATATAGCTTTCTCCTGTAGTAGTAGTTTCACCTCAATGCATTAAATGGACAAAACTCTGCTCTGTTTTACAACCTCAGCACTAAAGTTCCAGGTAAAATTGTAGCATCAGCAACAAAACTACCCCTGGTGTCTTGCAGAAGGTGCAATTCCAGGCATGAACCATCCCAATGTAATCAGGAAGTGTTCCATCAGCATGGGCTGGGTGCCTCTGGCTAAGAGCAAAATTCACTGAGAGTCAAAGGAAAAGCTTTGTCAGCAAGCAAAGGAACAAAACCAGGTACCAATGCAAGTGCAGCAGTGATCTGAACAAAGACAAGGAGTGCATCAAGGACTCAAAAGATGAGATGAACTGGACAGGAGTAGATCTCCCGGCAAAAATCTGAACCCTGGGCAACGGGTTCCTTCCTTCCCTCTCTGCCAGCACACAGGAGGCCCCGGCACAGGGCAGAACCAGCAGCGAGCCAGGAGCCAGGGGCTGTGACCCTCGGTGGCCATCACAGGCCCAGGGCTGTGACCCTCGGTGGCCATCACAGACCGGGGGCTGTGACCCTCGGTGGCCATCACAGACCGGGGGCTGTGACCCTCGGTGGCCATCACAGGCCCAGGGCTGTGACCCTCGGTGGCCATCACAGTCCAGGGGCTGTGACCCTCGGTGGCCATCACAGACCAGGGGCTG
>VZUI01036163.1:0-20363 GCA_013401135.1 Cettia cetti | reverse complement strand
TTCCTTCCTTCCTTCCTTCCTTCCTTCCCCCAGCAAAACATAGTCATTCTTACAGGTTTGGAAGCAAAATTTGTTCTCTGCTAGGTAACCCTTTGCATTGGTGTGATTTATACAAAGATGGGTTAGAATCCAAATACCTGAAAACATATGGCTATTTGGGTTCTTGAAGAAACAACACTGGAGAATAAGGTGTAGGCAAAACTATTGCATGTAGAAAAAACAGTATTAAGATAGAGAAGAGAGAGTGTGTGAGTATAAATATATATGTTTCTATATAATATATATATTTATTTATAAATATATAGCTAAAGCTACTGTCTCAGGTGCATTTTTTGTTATTATGAAAGATGGAGGGGTTGAGAGGAGGATGCTGCCTGAAAATGAACCCTAACACCTTAGGGAAAAAAATAGCCAAATGCTACCATGAAACCCAGAACTGTCAAGGAAGGTGGAAATGGCTGAGATAACCAGCTGCAACTTTAAAAGCCTTAGACTGATATGCTAACACTGTAGGGGTTTTCTGTACTTGAATATGTGTATGATTTGGTTGCTGGTTTTTGTGGGTTTTTTGGTTTTTTTTCCTTTGCTTTATTTTTCTTTTTTTTTTTTTTCTCTTTTGTTAGTAGTCTGTTTGATTGTGTTTTTTTTATTTAATTACTGGGTATCTGAAAGACTGTTTTCTGCCTGAAACAGTTCCTGTCTGATAATTTTTCCCCAGTAAGAAATTTCCGTACTATTTTTTTTTCATTCTGTACTCAGAATCTGAAAATACATAGTCAACTAGTTAAGAGACTGTACATCTACATTTTCCAGAGTTTAGAGATGGATGGAGGTGATACTCTGAATTTTATCCATTATGACTAGAGGCTGCCATGAAAATTTTGAGGAATTGCTGAGTTTTCAAATTTTTAAATGATGAAAGTTTATGTAAGCATGCAAGATAGGATGGGACAAAGGTAAATACGAAAGTGGATTTTTAATCAGTTTAGATCAATCCAAGGCTTTTTGAATTTAAATTACTTGGGAATCTTTAATTGAGGACTAACTCTGTAATAAAGTTAATCTTTTTTGAGAGGTTGTTATCTGATTGACCTATAGAGTTTTCTCTCTAAAAGGTTTTAATTGTATCAATTTAATATTGAAGATAAGTTGCTTCTAAGACTTGTATGTAGTGATCAAAGCTGATAAAAATATACCCAGAAAAATGAAGTAGAGACTAGAGAGAATCCAATGATTTATTTAAAATAAAGGAAATGTATAGTAAGTATACTATGTTGATTTTTACATTTTCCAGGTAGGTTCATCTTTTTTTTCTTATTGTGTCACCTACATGTATACATGGTGTAAGTATGAAGAGTCTAGTTCTTTCCTTGGTTTTGATTACCACTTAATGAAAGTGTGGAAGTAATGCAGATACAAAATTTTGCAAGAAAAGGCGTCCAGTGATTGAGGTAGTTATTTAATGATTTATTTCATAATCATAATAAAATACAATCACCAATAGCAGTAATACAGCTGTGCTTTATACAGTACATTATTTTAAATTTAGATTTATCTGTATGTGGCTTTGGGTAATGAGGAAGGGCATATTTATTTATTTATTACTACCTTTTTGAATAATGACTTCGATATTCAAAAGACATTTGAGGAATCTCATAGGAAGAGGCTTTATCCTTTATTTAGGAATTGATGCAATAAAAATGTAGGCAATGTTTTAAGTTTCAACTCTAGATCATAAGTACTGCATTTTTATCATGAAATACTTTGAGGAATTAGTTATCAACGCCTATTACCACAGACAAATTCTGGGCATGAGATTTCTACTCTTTCTAAATGCTACTTAAATCTTAATGCTCTTCCACTGAAGCTGTTCTTTCTTTTCCAGGCTGCTTAAGGCTAGTACTGGCATGTCAGGACAGCTGCTACAGTCAGCAGGTTTCCCTAAGGCCAAATTGCTCTTTATATGGAAAGAGAGAGGTGAAAAAACCTGTTGAGTGTTGCTGATCTTAAACCTTCTTTGAAGAAATATGATTTCAGGGTGTTTCAAACATCTTTAGAACAGTAGCATCTGGATTTTGTGAATTTAGATATGGCCCTGAAAGAAAGAATAACTCAAATAGATGAAATTTGGAGTGTAAGAGCTGAGTTGGAAAACACTAAAGAAGAAGTCATGGACAGCCAGAACTTGCCTATGTGATCATGCATTTTCTCTTTGTGGTCAAGGGAAAACTGCTTTCATGTCAGAATTGAGATGCTAGTGGTTACCTGTTTCCTGTGTTCCTGCAGGACAGTTTGTTTGAAGGGCTGGATCTACTGTTGCAAACCGTGTTATTTAGGATAGTACTTGTTCAGTTGGATTCTCAGTTGAAGAGGGCTTGAATGCACAGTTCAATAGAATGTTCCAGACAGTTATTTTCCCTTTGTTCCATCGCAAGTATGTTTCTATGCTAAAAGGATTTTGAGATTGGAAGATAAGGGAGTAGAAGCCCTGTTCCATAAATAATTTGTGCTAGTGTAGGAATAGGAAAGCTTTAGGTTCCAGTTGTGGTCTTGGATAACTTTCTCTCCCTGATATCCAAGTACTGTGTAATAAGAGTGTGTGTGTTGATAAGTGGTTCATCTCTTAACTGTTCATCTTAATGTTCCTTAACTACGAATATGTGTTTTAAGTCTACATTATTTGTGTTGAGACTTTGATTTTGCTTTTTTTTTAATATAGGCTGAGATAAAAGGATGGGTTTACCATTGTTGAAATCATTGTATACAAACAATTTAAAAAATTGCAGTTCAAGTGACAGGGAGTCTTTCACAATTTTTTTCAAGGTGGGTATGAAGTACAGATGAGAATTTTTTTAATTTCCTTTTTCTTTTCCGTATGTTTTCAGTCTTTAAAGAAAAAATCAGTCTGAACTGAAGAAACTTGAAGAGGTGTCATGAGGAAACGGCTATTATCTGCTGGCTTGTGGACACCAAATTCAAGAGAGTTTTCTTGCTAGTGAACATGCATGCAACTTGACTATTTCTACATGACTGTGTGGGACAATTTATGGAATGAAGTCATGTCATCCACAGGCAATGGCACTGATATTGAAGAATTTTTGGTCAACATTAACCTTTCACAGTATCTTCCTAACTTTAAAAAGTATGGCTATAACACTGTGACAGATTGCATGGGAATAGATAACAGTGTGCTTCAACAAATGGGAGTGTTGCCTACAGGGCATCGAAGAAGGATTCTTAAACAGTTAGACAGTCTTTTAAAAGTTCAAGGGAATTCTCTTTTCTGTGAAAATCTAAAATTCAAAGACTTGAAAGGTTTAGAAGAGAAGCAGCATTCACCCTCCGATCAGGAGTCTCCTGTAAGCAATTCAAGTTTAGATGGGACTGGGTTGATACCTGCAACATCATCAGAACAACTTAAAAAATCTTATGTTAATAAGGAAAAGTTTGAACTTGAAGAGGGAAACTCAATGGAGGCAAATGATGATAGCTCTACAAATTTGGATTTTTCCAGTTTATACCATAATTCAGACAGCATACTAAAAGCTGTTGGTCAAAGCAGAAATATCAAGATGAATACTCAGCCAGATGCATCACTGACAGAAGCTGCTGCATACCAAGCTGATGAGCACTTGACTAGCCCTTTGGTGTTTTGTGATCCTCCTTCATTTGTTCGTTCATGCGAGACAAAATGCAAGGAAAACAAACATCACAGGTTTGCAGATGAGGGTGATTTATCTGGTAGTAAACCAGATTCTCCATTCTATAAGTTTAAAGGAGAAATGATAGACAATGACTTATATGATTCCTGTACGCTAAACTGCATGAAAGTATTTCCAAGAGCAAGCCGATCTTTTATCTTAAGGCATCGACCTGTACCAGAAATCCCCGAATCAAGTAAAGTTCAAGCTTCATCAAGGTAATTGCTGTTCATTACTAATGAGAAATTGCTATCATGGTAGAACTTACGGTTTGGGGTTTCTTAATTTTTTTTTTTTTCTTTTTTATGCCTTTTTTTTTGGTCTGGATTTCTTTAATATGTGCTGTTAATACACTGGATCTGATATGAATGTTGCCATATTAATGGAAGAGAAGGATTAAGCTTCAATGTAATTTAAAAGAAAAATGAGAGTGTAAAGGGAAATCTTAGAACGATGTGTCCTTATAACCTCCCCAATTTTCTCTGCATCTACATACTAACAAAGAAAGGAATCTTTATTGCTTTAGATATAGCTCTTAAAAAACTATATAAAGCATAAGCAAGAATTTAATTTAAGATGGCTTTTAGGTTAATTTCTGAACTGGTAGTCATTTAATTGTTAACTTTGGAGAATGAAGGCAACCATTTATTCATATTATGTTTTGGCATTTGCTGGTGGTCTCATAACAACAAAACCTTAGCTTTTAATGATATTTCTAGTATAAAAATATTTTTGAGATATTCCAGCAGAGGAAAACAGCAGTGGAAAAAGGAGGGAGAAAAGACAATATGTGTGGAAGATTTTCAGAGTTTATGGAATCTTTGAATTTGTTTCTAACTATTCAAGTAATATGACTGTGTATTTTTCTTCCTTCAAAATGGTTGAGTTCATAATTTGAATCCACAGATTCCTGAGTAGCACTTATTTTCTTGAATAAGCATTAGTTGTAGCTTGTCTTGGAAAAATATGATAGAATGTTGAGAAAAATATCTGCTGTTGGGACTTAATTCATGACCTATCTTAAAAAAAAGCATAGTTGTTTGAATGTTAAAAATAATAGATGCTGAATATGTAGTCAATCACAATACAATATTACAGTCTGTATGCAAAAAATATCTCCACACAGGTTAATTTGTAATATTTTTTATCTATTAAGTAAGTTTTAGTTGTCATGCTGGCAAAGTGTCTTAAACAGAAGAAAAATTAATGCAAAGGCATATGCAAAATTTTGTTGGTGTAGCCATATCCAAATCATTAGGTTGCATTTGTTTTATTTTTAAAAATTTTTTTGAATCACAAACTATGCCTGGAAGGGGCATGTCTAAAAATGTTTTATGTTTATCTTGGGTTTTTCATCAGCATATCTCAGCAGTCAGAAACATTATCGAGTTTATACATGCTCTCAATGCAGGGGTTTCCCAGCATTTTTTAAAGTTTCTTTAGATTACTGAAAGAAGTAAAAATTAATCTTGTAATAAAATTGTTTGAACAGGTGGAGAGGCAAAGATTCTTTGCAATAATTAGAGATTTTTTTGTGTGCCTTAAAAACTGCTTTATTGGTGTCTTCCAAATGATAAAAAGTTGTGCTCATTGAAACTTAAGTATATGCGTCTATTAGTGAGGAGCAGATTTATGTTAACTTTTGTAGAGTGATTATCCACACTTCATTTAATAAAGCTATTCATTCTGAGACAAAATGGGATTCTTAACCTAAAAGATAATTATAACTACATACTAAAAGAGTACTCTCACTGTCTTTTGAGAAACAATCATCCAGTTGAGAGAATAATCTGTATTTTTGGTCTTCCCATCACTGGAGTAAATCCTCCAAATCCCAGTCTGCTAGTGATTGATATGTGACTGGGTCACTAACTTCATTACCCACCATTTTGATTAGTGAGCTCCAGCTTCTCTTCTTGGTCTTTATGCTCCAGTTGTAGTAATATGGAAATCCTGAGGGACCAGTCTGTCTACTGAAGATCGAGGCTAAACAAGAACTTCACAGCAGAACCTAAACTTTGCAGTAACATGCTTGATAACCTTTCTGACAACCTTTTCATAGGGGCAGAGAACTAATTCAGAACTTCAAAATGGCATTGTGCAAACATCTTTAGCCTCAGGAAAGATTGTGCCTTTATCACAGAATTGCACAGACAAACAGCCTCAACTGGCCTTATTGACAGATGCTGGTTTCATCCTTTTTACATTGGATAAAGATTGTTCCATAGAGGCAGAGAAATCATGCTGAAATCCATGAAACTCAGCATTTCCTTCTAGTCATTCATGGATATTAGTCATTAAATTTTGATGCAAGGAATACTTTTCTCATTGCCTCCTATGTGCCTTTAGGACAAAAGGTTCATATAGTGGGTGTCCTTGTGCCCCATGGTAGGGCTATGACCATGTCATTTATTATTACTAATAATGCACTTACCTCCCTTGCAATTTAGTCTGCTTCCCCATGCCTCACTTCTGCTCCTGGCTCTTGCCTGTAACAAAGCATTTTAGAAGTTGTAAATACCTTGGGCTTATTTCTTTTTTGAATTATGGCACTACAGTGTGGCATCACTGTAGTATTGGGGGGTGCAGAATTGAAAAAAAAAGAAAAAAGCGACGATTACGCAATTTTCTTAATAGTGGAGTTATTGTGCAGATTTTAGTACTGGTTTTTATTGATCAGTATTGATGTGTAGTTTTACTAGATTATTTTCAGCTAGACTTTTCCTTGTATCATTATGAGCTCTCTGTTAGAGAATTAGTAAAGATCAGTCAAAAGGTGTTTAAAACCACAAAGTGAAAAATTCAAGGTTTTTGTGAGACAAAATGGTGAAAGTATTGCAGTGATGGAACTACTCATGTGTCTTTAGGACAAGATTAAAGACAATTAGTTACAAAATACTTTTAGAAGATTTAGATGCTTTGGGTCAACTAGCAGTCATTCTTCTGTGAAATAGTTACTGTTGCATCATTCCGGGAAGCAATCTGTTCAAACAAAAAGCCGAAGTAGGTTTATAACATAGTAGGTCTGATTTTTATACAGAATAATATGCAGATAAAGTTTCAGACTGATGAATTCTATAATTTTTTTTAGATTTCTTTTCATGTCACCCATCTTTGTTACTTGTGTTGGGCAGTAGTAGGATTGTTCTGATTCTTTATTAAGAGAAATAAGAAAAACTAGACCTGATTCTGTGCAACATCCTGCATATGGGGGAAGATATAAATAAGTAAAGTAGATAATGTTGCTTGGCCCAAGCAGGCACCATTTGTTTCCTGCAGTTGGCAGATCTTATAGTTGGAATTTCTTGCTTGGTGCTGATATCCTTTAGACTCCATTTCTTAACATACAAGTGGTCAAGATTGCTAATGAGCTGCCAGGCTCTCTACCATGTTCTGCCACACAAAATAAATGTTTTAGAAGAGAGAAGCTGCTCCCTTTCTTTTCCTTACTTAGTGGTAAAGTATCACTATTACTTCTGCTAGCAGTCTATGGACCCCAAAGCTTTAACACAGCATACCAGAGCAGTTTTGATGTGTTTGCATTTATGGGAGGGTTAGGTCTTTCAACAGATAGAAAAGAAAACGTGTCTTAAATGAGTTTGAAAATGAAAGCTTCTTTCATGTAAAACGCTCAACAGATGCATGCCAGTAAAGACTTTGAAGCTCTGACTGCTTGCACTGACCTCCTTCCCTCACTTTATTTGCAAGGTGACAGGAGTATATTGGGTAAAACAGCTTGGTGCAAAGTTCTGTGCAGCGTTTTAGCTTTCCAACCCCTCAGAATTTAGCAAGACCAGTCACTGCCTCATCACGTCCTTTCATCCTGTTTATGCATAATATGGGGTGCTAGAGCAGTGTATGCAGCCTGAGCCGCATCCGGTACCTCTTAATATGTGAAAATAATTGTAACAAAGCCAACATTGAATAATAATTGAAATTATTTCATCTTTGAAAAATTGGTCCACTTTGTGATTGGTAGACTGTTCACACTAGCCTTCCATTAAAGAGCAAAATAAAAGAATATCATCGATCTTTGTTTGAGGTATTCAATTTTTGAATTGAAAAAAATTCAAGAGAAGAGCTATTCACTTTCTGAAATGGCTAAGAAAAAGTCATAGATTGATATAGTTATAAGATTTTTTCGGGTTTTTTTCCTTCAAATGACGCCTTCTATATTTTTCTCTCTTTTAATCCAGGTATTTAATTTATACAACAACTAGTTTGCTATTTTATTAAGCATGGGCAAATTATTATCATTTTATAGCTTTCACTGTGTTTTTTATGATGCATAATCTTTCAAACAGATATTCACATTGAGCTCATTTTATTTATTTTATATCTTGAGGCAGTACATAAGTTAAAAATTTGCTTTTCAACAATGACAAATAGGGCATTTGTATTTTTGAATGCTGGGAAAAAACCTATGGTTTGCTTTTTAGCAGGATTTTGTGCCATGTATACATAAATGTAGGTGCATGATCAAAAAGAATGCACAAGTCCTGAAAATATATGGATTTAAAAAAAAAAGTATGGGGTATTTTGTGTGAGGTTTTTTTTTCTTTGTTTATTTGTTTTGGGTTTTTAAAAATTTTTTGGGTTTTTTGTTTTGTTTTGGTTTTTTTTTTTTTTTGTTTGTTTGTTTTTTTAAACTGATTTGTTATATTGTGTTACTTGGTGAAATTATCCATCCACCCTGAAACTAAGCAAGTGACTCACTGTTTTACATAAGGAAAGCCTCCATAATTTTAAAAGCTCTTCAAGTCAAAGCTGCTTATCTGTAAGTCTTAATTTAGTTTAATGCTGCTAATACCCTTCAAAAGATACCAAGCAAACAACAAAAAATCTGATCTGTGTTGAAATACACTAGGTTAGGTTTTGGTTTTTTGTAAGCATATTAAGTTCTTTAAAATTTGGTTTTTGCAAACACATGAAGTTAATTTGCTAATGGAGCTTCAAAAGTTGTAACTACACGAATGTTAGTAAAATGTACGATGAAACACAGACTTTTAAAGTATTTGCTGTGTATTTATTGTAATTATGACCCAGGAGAGTAGGCAATTATATATGGCGACTAGACTATGATCAACTTCCACTGGCCAAACTCACCCTGTGTTTTCAAACCCAGGATTTTATAAAGAAGTCATTGGGGAACTTAGTTTGTGTAACCTGGATAACATCTGAAATGTCAAGTAACTTTATAAGGTGTGACTTCTATCTTGAATTTAATCTAATTAAATTTTGGGGGCAGATTTAGGCGAGGAGTAAAAAATATGTCGAATAGTAGTTCATGAATGCCTGCCTTATGTCACAAAGAAGCATCATTTTGTAGTTAGGAGTAAATCAGGTTGGACTTCATGGGACAGTACGCCTAAAGTTCTATATGTAGCTTATCTTAAAATAATAAATTTTCTCAATATGTTAAATAAGGAAACAAAAGTTACGAGATTGATATTTTTAATAGAAGATAATTGCCCTTGGCTTTAAAGGATGGAGAACCCATAAACTGTTAGGAAAACTGGTAAGGATCTTACATGACATTTTATCAGCCTCAGAATATTCTATAACGATGCATGAGAACCTTTATTAAGAGGAAAATTTGCTAATTATGTTAATGGAGGAATACAGAGCTTGACTGAAAAGACCGCTAATATAGACCACTGGACTAATGAAGGTGGGTTAGAAATTTTCTAATTCCCACATTTTTCCTCCTATGTTCTGATTATAAAGCTGTCTTGGCCTGAAATATTTATAATAGCAATAATATTGTACTATACATGATATTACTGAAATACATGGGGCCAGCACACCACTAATAAAATAACTTTTCTGCTGTGCATGGACATAGGTTCTTACCCATGTATAAAATGTGTAAGGGTTGTCACAGGCAGTTGCAATGCAATGCCATTTACCTCTTCATTGGAAAACTTTATGGGGGAAAATAATTTACCTTAGGAAATCAAAACTTTACAACATTTTTTTTTTTTTTTTTTAGTGCTTGGGAGCATATTTTGGCTGGATTCTCAGGCCCCTTATGAGTTTAATGTTAAAGTAAATTTTCATAGCACATCCTTTTTTAAATACAGTCATTGGTAATCATTGTGAAAGAGAAGGGGATGAAAAGGTTGGGGAAAACTGTGATCTCCATTCTTCAGGTAATTTAAATGTTTTTAAGGTCAGTTCAGAACAGCACTCTCCCCCAAATTTGGGATGTCTGCTAGGATCAGAGAAGTATTCAGTGTCATAAGGGGAAGAAAACATATTGTTGTGTGACTTTTAAAATAAATCAGAAAATTTCCCAAGATTTAAAATCTGTTGTTTCAATATTTGTATATAACTTTGTTTAACTGCATGTGATGATTTTGCTTATTTTCTTGGAAATTTCAATTAATGTTTTCATACTGTGCTTTTTTTTGTTCAAGTTCCCTTCAGAGAAGAAGAAATGTGGACCTTGTAAATATTTCTTGCACTGGGAGGCAAATTTCACAAAACAGTGAGTTAAGTGCTGATATTTACATCTTAATTATTAAGGAAAAAGAAACCTTGGACCAGTTGTTTAAAATAAGTATTACTTACATATTTTACGAAATATTTGGCATCTCAAAGGCCTAAAAGGATTGATTTATGTGATAGCAGAGTATTACATCATTTTTGCATTTTTGCTTATTTTTTGATTATGGCTAAATAAAGTAAAAAATTTGAAAATCTAGTCTTTAAGCTCCATTTATTTTTATATACTACTTTTAGACTGGTGTTTTAAATTTCTAATAGTAGATCCACATTTTTAAGCAGAGTTAACTTCTTGAAAGATACAAGGAGTATTTTCCTGACTAATGTTGCTTAATTTGTTTTTAAGTACTCATAACGCCAGGAAACAACAGGAAATTTATTGTATTAAATAGTTTACTAAAGCATTTAGAAGTCTTGTGCAGTCTGCTGGAAACTTCTTTCATATTCAAAAAATATGTCTTGTTTGAAGTTATGTATATTTATTTCAAGCAAATGCTTGGTGACAAAAAGTTTTTGGTTTTTTAAAAAATTTATTATTACTTTAGCAGAACATTTGTGACTCACAGTAGAGCACCGTGTGATTGTATGTATGTATGTATTTATTTATTTATTTGCTTTAAGATACTTTCACGGAAGAAAAGCCACCCGTCATCTCTCCGTATGGGGAAACCTTTATTTGTGACAACACTAAAGATACTAAAGTAAGTTGACAAGCCTGAATGTATATAGTCTGACTTCACTTTAATCTTCATGCTAGGTATTTCATACTGGCCTTAATTCTTCTTTTTTATTTTGTGATTTTTTAGTTGCCTTTACTTTATCTTTTTAGGTATATGCAAAGGGTTTATGATGTAGCTATATGAGCTAATGACTTCTATTAATCTCAAGAGACACTTTGTAAATTCAATAGTAATAGGAAACTGTAGTGTGTGTGTTGGTTGTTTATTTTTTTTTCTTTTCTTTTTTTTCTTTTTTTCAACCAACATAGGACAGGTAACTGATTTTTTTTTTTTAACTCCATTGATCTGAGCTGCTGTATTTATGCTCTCAGGCACAATCCTTTGTGCATAGGTTAAGCTGTTGAGATTTGAAACAGAATTTACTGAGAGGGGTAAAAGTGGCTTTTTTCTCATCAGAGAATTGCAAATCAAGACTGGGCATCTCTACACAGACTTCTGCATATCTTGTGAAAGCAGCTTGGTTAGGTGATATTGATGGTCACATTTGGCCATACACTTTTTCAATTCCTGTATATGAAAATTCTCAGGACTTTTTAGTTCTTGCATGATATTTTTCATACATCTCCTAAACTTTCTGTATACCCAGAAAGTCACTGTTCCTTTAGGATTCTCTGAAGTAATTTTGGGGTCAGTAGTTGATGGTGTGAATGCCACAGATGACATGTGGACAGACTTCTGAATCACGTCAAGGGAATTATGAGAGATAAATTAGCTTAGTGAAGCACCTGCCAAATGCCATGAATTTCCAGCTCCTGCTTCCGTCTCAGCAGGAAGCAGACCAGAAATTGTTGATTCTGGATTACTTATACTTACTGATTTTTCCAGCCAGTCTCAAGCCACAGAATTTAAGGTAACAGAAAATTCTGTTCTGGTCTTCAATCTAATGTTTCATTTTTAAACTATTGATTAAATAAAAACTACTCAAATGGACATCTAGGGTTTTTCTTTCTCCCATTCTAATTTCTTAAGAATTGAACAATAAAAGTAAATGGTTCAAATTTCGCCTTCTAATAAGAATAGTAGTATCTTTTTGATGCATGCTTTCTTTTGGAAGTATACTATGTTTTTCTGTTGTTGACTTTTTAACACAGTACACATAAAATCATACCTTATCTTTCCTTCTTGTTCTTTTTGTGTGCACCCAAAGCTGACAATAGTGTTCATTTTCTTTCCTTGAATGCAATGTCTAGTCTGTGCTAGTTATTGTTGTCTTCGCCAATGTCTTTAAAAATTCAAAATTTAACTTTGTAATTATTTCAGTAGTTTAGGCTGATTTTATAGAAAAAGTTTCCTAGCCCTCTTGTTATTTCTTAGTGTTATTCTGTACATTTCACTGAAATGGTTGTTTGTGAAAAAGCATATCTAGAAAGGCTGTCAGCACTTTTTCTTATCTTACAAAGGCACAAAGTACAAAAATACTGTTAAATTGGATTAACTGCTTGAAACTAAATTGCTATTTTGCTGGTTGTCATTAAAAATCATGATAAATGCTGTATATTGTAACATCCTTTTCCTGATGTGAAGATTTGGATTTTACTATCACTTTCATATATGTGCACAGTTTCTTGCATTGTGTTTATCGCATGCCTGTTGGAAACTTCACAGCTGATTTTAATTCTATTAGCACTTAATTGTGGACAAAGGTCATAAAGAACTATAAAAACAAACATCTTGAGATGCATTTCACGTTCAGATTTTTTTCAGCAGAAGCAAATATTCTAGAAACAAATGAGAATATTTAGATAACACTGTAAGGTATCTGAGATTTTAGTGCTTGTTGCTGCTGCTTCTTGTTAAGTCACAAGAGTATAGTTTGTCCATATAGAGTAAAAGGTGTCAAGTTGTTACACGTACTGACTGAAATTTGTTCTAAGGGCTTGTAAGTTAGCCATCACCTTTCTTTCTGTTTTGTTGGTGTAAAGAAAAGACTTCTGTAGGCTTTTATGAAGGGAGTGCCTGTAGAAATAGGTAATGAGTCACTACAGACTGGAAGTGATCATGAGAGAACAGGGGAATGAAGGTTATAAAGAAAATAAGCCTTTGATTTGGGTCAGGAAGAAAATAAGTAGAAAGAGAACCTGTAAAGGGCAACCTGAAGAAATAACTGGGGTTTTTTTTAATAATATCGATGTTAAAATAACATAAAAAACCCAAGTGTTTTGAGAAATTGTATTGTTGTGTCTAACTGGATGAGTCAAGTATATTAGAATTCCTTTGGAGGAAGACTGAATTCTTGAGTGAAATACTGGCTTTACTTCTTGCTGTAGACAGACTAAATTAAACATGCAATCTGAGCTCAGTAAATTGTGTGCTCCTGAGCAATTGGGATATTGTTGAAGGCTGGCCACATTGCAAGTCTTACCGTTTTAACATGAGAAGCCTTAATATTTTAAAAAGAGGAATTTATCCTCATGGACCCATTACAAACTTATATTGCCAGACCATTACTCAAGAATCAACCTGAGAACTGTGTGACATTACCGTTAATAGGAGACTTAAGTGATATCTCCCAAGGAAGATGCCTCTCCTCAATGGCGTTGAGAATCTTCATTTAATGTAGGCTCGGTGCTGACCCTTTCTGCAGTCTGTGTTTTAGCTTTCAGGCTTCCTGTCTTGCTGCTGAAATTAGAAAGACTACCTGTCAGAAATAGCTAAACCCAGAATTGTGTCTGCAATACTTCGTGATTAAAAATAGAGGGGTTTTATAGAGGCCTGAGAGTAGGCAGTTTCATTTGTCTGGGATCTAGAAGCTGTATTTCTTCCTTAACTATAGGTGCTTCTATACAGTACCTACATAGAAGAAATGCTTTTCTTTGTAATGGTGTCTGCATGAGAAAATGCTGCTGTCTTTATATAATACCTCAGAGACTTGCAGGAGGTAGGTATTTGTCTTGTATTAAGCCGGAGCATCTTCCAGGGTATTTCTGTAAACAGCACAATGCAAATGCTTGGGTTTCAATTTGTTTGAAATAGATTATAATGAGCAAATAGAACTTCCTTTACCCACAAACTGTCTTAATTTCTGGACTTTTACGTTTTAACTTCTACTGACAATAGAAATGCATTTCTTAGTTATCGCTTGGAAGTTATCTGGCTCTCTGAATTCACTTGCTCAAGTACTGAAGATTATGGAATGAGCACAAGCAGGACATCAAACTGTTACTTCAGTGGTTCATGACAGGCAGGAAGAGCTACTGCCATGTAGTTTCAGTGGGCATGGGTTGCAATTGTATCCTGATAAACAAATGAGCATAAAGGATACTGACTATTTTTACTCTGAAGATGTTTCATGCACCATGATATTAGACTCTTGACTATTATGCAGAAGTGTGGTCATTTCCCCTTCTTTTGGGAGATTCCAGGCAATGCAAGTATTTTATAAGCAGTGGATAGACAGCTTTTGAGTTTTCTATTTAATTTGTTTACAAGGTATATTGATGCTTTTTGCTTGTTTGGTGAGGTTTTTTTTTGGTTTTTTTTTGTTTTTTTTTTTGGGTTTGTTTAGTTGGTTTTATTGATGTGTTGGGGAGTTGTTTTGGTTTTTTTTTAACCCTTGGTCCTACAACATAGTACTGTGATGTGTGGGTGGTTAGGTTTTGTAGGGTTTTTGTTTTTATAATGAGCCTGGTTAGCAGCAGAAGACAGACAGTTCACCTAGACTTATCGTAGCATCAGATTGTGATTTCTACATTTTTGCTGCACACTTCCTCTGCTTTGAACTATGTCCTTTTTTTAGACTTGCCTTTCCATATTGCCAAGGTACAGTCCTCAAGTACAAGATTAGGTGCTGCTACTCAGAAAACAAGTGGCAATGTTGTGACAGTTTATCTACTTTGTTTCTGCCATTGTTCAGCTTCATTACAAACACATAAAAGCTTAAATGAGTTAATTGAAACACTTCTATCAGAAAGCAGAAAGAAGTTAATTTTAGGGTTTTTTAAGGAAGAAAGACACACTGAAAAGCTTAGTAGTGCAATATGATTGTCAGGAAGTGTGAAATGTAATGTTCATGAGCAGTGTTAACCTTGACATTTTGTATACTGCAAGCAGTTTGTGATAATGATTTCTAAGTAAAAGTTCAAGATAAGCCATTTAGGAAGAAGATCTTGGTAAAATAAAAGCAAAAAACCCCAATGAGATATGTTCAATATGGCTGAGTACAGTGTTGCTTTAGGATTTTGAATTTGCCATTACTTTTAGTGTTCTATGAAGGCTGCGCCTTTATTCCAAGAAGAAATATTGTTATGAAAGATAGGCTAGCAGTGAAGATCATAAGTGGTACTTAAGTTGCACATAACACGTGGCTCTTGAGCTTAAAAAACATTCAGTTGTTGTGGTTTAACCCCAGCTGGTAACCAGAACACAGCTGCTTGCTCACTCCCACTGCAGTAAGGAGAACTGGAAAACAAGTAACCTCTTAGATGGTGGAATAAGACCAGTTTAATAATTACAACAAAGCAAATATAATAATAACAATAATGCTGATAGTAACTCTAGTAGAGAGGAGAGAGCATGATTCTCTGTGGTATGGAACATGTCTTTGGCCAGTGTGGGTCAGCTGTCCTGGGCTTGCATCCTCCTGGCTTCCTGTGCACGTGCTCGCTGGCAGAGCATGGGAAACTACATAGAAAGTCCTTGACCTAGAGTAGGCTGTACCCAGCAACATCAGTGTGTTATCAACATTATCCTCATTCTCAAACGCAAGACATAGCCCTGTAACAGCTATTGGGAAGAAAATTAACTATCCCTGCCAAAACCACAATGTCAATATGCCTCAAGAAAAATCAGAGCAGTGGTATTTCTATACTCTGAATTTCTTAATCTGATTTGTTTGTATTGAGTGTTTTGGACCATGCTTAAGTGTTGAAAATAACATTTCTTAGAATACAAAAATCAGCTTTCAAGTGCATGTTTGAAAATGTGGGAAGGAACAGCTTTGCTAGTTAGGCTGTTTGGATGTGATTTATATCTACAGTAATTTAAATATCACTTACTCTTTCAGTACAAATGTTAGTTACAATATATTTCTTTTCTAGGAACTTCATGGAAATGAATTCCTGGCTTGTGAAAATAAATTGGATTTAGGAGTGAATGAAGAATATTCTTCCAAAAATCTATGGTATTACATAAGAATTACTGAGAAACTTAAAATGTAAAGAAGAAAATGTTATTTACTGATGTTGCAAATGGATCTCTAGCTCTGAGGGCACAACCATGACTATATTTTTTTTCTTCTATGAGGCAAATCTGGGCACTGTGGCTGTTCTGAGGCTGTTTAAACTAGCTTTCAGAATCTCTTATGGATTTGGAGAGTGTCCCTGTTTTCCCCAGTCAGAATAAGAAAGATCAAGTTCCATTTTTGTATGTCTCATAGCTAACTGTGTCTGAATGCTCTCATAATTTACTTAGTCATTAGTAAAGAAACAACCCATCCAAACAAACACAAAACTAAAACACATTCACCACTCCTGTCAGGAGACAGAGGCCAGTGGCCTGATGAAGTGGGAGCTAATGTGCTTCTTTGTTATCCAGTTTGCACCGGGCTCCTGTTGGGGTGGGAGATGGAAGACAGAGGGTGATACTGCAAGTCATCAAAAGTATTCAAAAGAGCAAAGCTAGTTTTCTGAGGAAGGAGAATTAAATTTTAAATTTCTGTTCAGGCTTCCAAAGGAGTGTTATTTTGGTACTATTCCTGTTGAATGGAGAAAGTAGGACTCAGGATGGTCATGTTTATAAGATTGTGTTTAGCATGTCTGTGGTTATCGCTGTGATAATACAAGTTATAAACATACTTATAATGTATATTACCAGTATTTGTTCTAATTACTAATTTTATGGATTTGTGCATTGTAGTAATGCATTTTAAGAGTAAAATTCACTTTTTCTTTCCAGTTACTTTAATGATCAGAAAGAGAAGACAAAAGAATTTGCAAAAAACGAATCCTTGTCTCAGGAAGACCTATCATTAACACCAGAAGAATCAGAAAGTGAATCTGTATATTCTGTTGTGGAACAACATTCATTGTCTTTAAAGAAAAAGAAAAATAAAACCAAAACACACTCAGCATCTTGGAGTAAGATACAAAGTGGAGATTCTGATCACTTGGCCAGTGGAAAAATGAATTTTGGGCAATTTGGTGGAGATCAAACTTTGATTGGAAATGAATCAATAACACCATATGCTTGCTTTTATGGACCATCAGTAAAGAAGGTTAAGGCAGGATGGCTGGATAAATTATCTCCTCAAGGGTATGGCATTTGCAGTGCTTATTATTGTGACAATGTATGTTTGCATGAGAGATATTAAGTTTGTATTTAGTTACTGCTTAATATTTGTAGTTGAAGGGGAAGGGGAATTGTTTTCATTGAAAGAGCAATAAGCTTTAGTGAATTGAAAAGTTCTTAGTCATGTTACCTATCCTAAAGTTTCTTTAGGAGATGCACTTGGGTAAAAATATTTTTCTTAAAATTATTAATCACCACTCATGAGCTGTAGTGGAAAAATACAGAATGAATTTGTACCAGTATTTCCAGTTGCTGCATTTTTGCTGATTTTTTGTGGGCCACAAAGTTAGTGAAAACAAACTGATTCTGAAATACTACTCATTTGGTCATGAATTGTAATTAATTATTAGTGTTGCTGGAGGCCCTGTTGTTTTCTGTCTGTGTTACTTGAGCTTTGAATTTAGAATTCACCTGGGGTGAATTCCTTCTAGTTTAATTTTTGTGTCTAAAATTTAATGGGAGTAATCAGATCTCAAGTCTTAAGATTCCAAATAATGAAGAGAAGGGACCCCAATAGAAAATGTAGCTTTAAATTGTAGTTTTCAGTTTCCATTTGTTCTTATGGCTTATGTTCTTATGAATTCTATGAATTCTTTTTTGTTTTGAAAGTCACACAATTTTACTTTTTAAGTCTGTTTCTGATCTTCACTAGGACTTAGCATCTAGAAATTAAAGCTGTTGTACTTGTTAGTGCTATAATACATCTACTGTACTTCTGTTCAAGCCTTAGTAGATCTGCATTCTTTGTTCTCAGGACTGTATATTGAGCTGTGCTGAAAGGTATTAAAATATTTGGCCTTTCCTTTGATTATTTGTCACCATAATAATCAACAATATTATACCATACCATAACAATATTCAGCAATATAATTTTTTATTTTTTTTTTAGTGAGAAATTTATGGAATTAAATTGTTTTAGAATATGAATCAGTGAATTGTACTCACTGGAAGCAACTCTGTTGTATAGTAATTTCCATTTTTTTCTTGTTCCGTTCTAGGGAATCTGATTTGACATTATATCTTCTTTAATTTTGTTTTTTGTGTTGATACAGTGCTACATTGTTAAAGGCAATTAACAAGATGGAATAATAGGTTTAATAAAACTCTTTTACCATCACAGAATTTCAATGTGCTCAGAACTATTTTCTTTCCTTTTTAAATTGTCTAGAAAGTTTCATCCACATTTATGGATCACCATTGTTCACCTTTGCTAAAGAATAATTATACAGAGTATTTCCACATTTATTTATTTATTTATTTTTTTTTTTTTTTTTCCAGATTATTAGGGTGCTGACTTCTTGGAGAGCTGCAGTTGTAACTTATTATTTTACTTACAGGATTTTTTTTTTAAACATCTTTGGCAGTTAGCTAGCAGAGTGATGAAAACTATGGTTCTTGATTCCATCTGGCTTGTCTTGCTCTATTTGAAGGGATAGAATTGAGAAAAAGCTATGAAAACTTCAAGAAGTGCCATGTGAGAATGTATTATTTGGAAGAGATAATGAGTTACCACAAAATTAGTATTGGTTGGTACTGAGTGGAACAGTTGCACGGTCATTAGCCTTGATCCGGTGACACTCCACAGCTACAATTCAAGGGCTTTTTCTCAGGAGTGTTTCAGTGAATGATACATTTTTGTTTCTTTTTCTTACAATACCATTTCTCAAACATCTGAATAATTAAAAAACCAAACCAGTTGATTTTTTTTTTCAAACTATTGAAGCACTGTCATATTGTATTTCACTTCCCATCAACAGAATATTTCTTTCTGTTCTACACCTCCCGTTCTTTTTTTAAGGCTGCAGTTTACACCCAGCATTTTATGACTTCTTGGGGTAAAGAATATATACTGTTTTTTTGTATATATTGCTACAAATAATGCAATTATTTTGCTACAAATCATGCAATTCAAGTACAGCCTCTCTTTTTTTAGGTAATTCGCTATAAATTGTACAGCCATTCAGTTTGCTCACATTGTATCACTCATCCCTGTATAATCTCGAAGTTTATTGACATTTTAATGCAAAATAAAATGTACAATGGCCTTTCCAGGTTATGAAAAATGATGATATTGTAGTCATATAAAAACAATTAAGCCAGAGCTGCTATTTGATTAAAGTTTTGATAAGATATCACAGTCTACTAATCCTAAAGTAGAGCACTTATTTAAAAGGAAAGAAAATAATGTTGGGAAAAGATATTAGTGGGGTCTTGTTCTTGCTTAATTAGCTTATTTAATAGATTTTAGAACTGAGACATTTATCGATGATAACTAACAAGCTGTCAACATTTTTAATGAGTGTAATGGGCCACTTCAGGTTGATGTAAAAATATATTTTTAGAATGTTTTTATAGAGTGTGAGGTAATGGCACACTGAAAGTTTCTCATTAATGATGTCCAGTTGATAACACACACTGAAAATTAAATTTCATGTTGTACTTGTTGGGAGATGTGGTGTGCTGCTATTAATTCATTGGCCAGAAAACAGTCTTGGTGAGATGTGCTAACATTGAATGACTGGAGATACCATAGCCTGTGAACAGAGATGTCCTTGTCATAAGCATGACAGTAAGATGGTCATTTGAGCTGCTCAGCTTTCATTTTTGGAAGTATCTTAGTAGAGCTTGTAGCACTTAGGGTTATGCTCTATGTTCAGAATGTTCATTTGAACAGAAGGCTAAACAATATTTGACCTTTCTATAATTAGTGATTGAGACATTCTTAAAACCAGTGTTAGCTGTGTATTAATGGTGTTAATTTTTGCTTCACAGCAAACATGTTTTTCAGAAGCGCTGGGTTAAATTTGACGGAGAGAGCATTTCTTATTACAACAATGAAAAGGTAAGGGACATGTTTTGATCATGTTTGGAACAAAAATGCATCTGTGTATTACAGAAGGTACTATAAAGAAATTACTGAATAATTACAAATGGATATTCATAAATTTATTTTCGATTCTAAAATACTAGGGTGTGATGTAATTAAATATTTTAAGATGTCTTTGTCTTCATGTATTGTTCATACTTTTGTTTCCCAAAAGGGCTTGTATTGCTCACTTTTATAGGTAGATATCATGAGGTGGTTTTTTTTTTTGGTTTTTTTTTTTTTTTTTTTTTTTTTTTTTTTTTT